>CATIWR010351184.1:0-13344 GCA_949677035.1 Omphalea diandra
TTAAATTCAAATATTAAATTAAAATTATAATATAAAAATGAAAATAAACATTAAGCGAAATAAAATATTTATAATTCATATCATATTCTAAACTATATCTTTGGATTAAAAAAACTTCTATTTAAGTTACTAAATTGTGAAATTTTACATAATATGTTAAACAAATGGTAATAGCTCTTTTAAGAAAAAAAAATGAGTAGAATAATTTTTACAAGGAGAATTGGATCAATGGACATATTTTCCAAATGTTTAAAATTTCAATTGAAAAATAAAAAATTAAAAAAACAAAAGGAAAACTAGAAAATAAAAATAAAAAATATTTTCTGGAAATAAACTAGGCCATAAAAACCAGTGCAAATAAGGCCCTTGTGATGGTTTTGCATAGTGGATCGTGATTGTGAACAAGGCAAATTCCATTTTTTAAGGCTAGGCCTCCAGCAGCTACAAGTAACTAGTCGTTAATTCTCGTATTGCATGAATTTAATCATATATATATATATATATATTGTTTTTTATATATATAATAATGCTATTTTTTACTTTTTATATGCGATTATATTAAATTATATATCTATTTTCTATATTTGTTTTTATATGCGATTATATTAAATTATATATCTATTTTCTATATTTGTGTAATAACATGTAGAGCAATTAAATATGATTTTGATGATAATAATATCTATTTAAGATTATATTTAATTATTTTAAATACTAACATAAGATTACAAAAAAAATAAAAAAAAATAGATATAAAGTTTGATATCATTAAATATAGAATTGAATGACATATTATTAAATTCATTATAAAATTTCTTTTAAGACTATTGAAAGTGAAGATCGGTGAGGGATGTAAAATTTTTGTTTAAGAGATTCAAATCATAATTAATAAATTATAATAATTTTTATGTTTATATTTTGAAATCAATATATACAGTTTTTATAATATTTAATATGTTTTATGAAACCCAAAGTAATATCAAAAAATTATAAATTTATAAAAATAACTATTATGCCTCTAAATTTTTTATAAAATCTAATGTTGTGTGTGGATGAAGGGTAATCCAAGAAGAAGAAAAGGAAATAAAAGGAAAACTAATTATAAGTATATTTGATTATTTAAATTTTTTAGAAAATGGGGAGAATAGAAAGGGGATAATTCTCTTTATTTCCCTTAAAGAATATAAAATAGATTATATCCTTATTTGAGTGTAAAAAATTTAAGTTCATAGAAAAATGATAATTTACATATATTATCTATTTTATTTTCGGAATATAAATAATTTAATTTTATCATTTATATATTAACTTAAAAGGTATTTTATCTTTTAACATGTATTATTCACTTCCTCTTCCACTCATCCAAATAAAATTAACACATTTCTCCTACATTTCTTTTAATGAATTTTTATTATTTAATCAAATACAAGTAAATAAAATTTTATCTTCCCTTCCTTCAACTCGTTTCCCTTCTTTTTAAAATATTTTTTCATTCTCTCTCATAAGGGTGTCAAAATGGATTCACAGGTCATGTTCGCGTCATGTCAACTCACTCATTTGACACTATTATAATCAATATGAACACAACTCTAATATTAGAATATCTCAACCCTAATATGATATGAAGTTTAAATAGGTTACACAAACATAACATGTATAATAGAAACATAATATGTATAACTCATTTACTTAATTAGATCATATATGAGTCATAAAACTCAATATGACCTATTTAACTTGTATAATTTTATAAGTTAAAAAAATATTATATTTTTACTCAAATTAATTGCAATATTATCCATAATTATATATTTTTTAATATTCAAATCAAATCTTAATAAAAAAAAATCTAAATAAAGATTAATACAACACTAAAATTTAAATATTCTTATAAATAAATATTAGACACATAAAAATTTTAAATAAAGATCATCTGAATTCTTCTCAATAAATACAAATACATAAAAAAAAAGCCTACATATTTTATATAAATGACTATTTTAATTTTAATATTACACATAAATTATATAAATTATAAATGAATTGTCTCAATTTGACAGGATATGTAAAATTAAATGGATTATAATGGATTCACATATTACATGACTCATTTCAAACTATTTCATAAATGAGTTAATCTATCTATTATATATATCACTAAAACTCAACTCTAATTTGTTAATTTTATATATATATATTTTTTTGTAAACCGTATTGTGTGTATATGATCCAGTTGGATGGCTCTACCACTTATCCTCATTGTCATGCATAATGTAAAGAGTCTACTGACACTTTTGGCTCCATCAATAGTTAAGATAATAAATATAGAATCTACAACTCCATTTATTTTACAGAAATAATTTATTTATAAAAAATGTTTTAAAGAAAATATTTTTTTAATCTTTGAAATATATTGTAAAAGTAAAATATTAAAAAATAAAAAAATTACGAAAAAAATAGGCCTAATATAATACACAAAAATAAAAAATATATAATTAAATTTAATATAAAACTTGTAAAAAAATAATTAAATATTATTTTAATCGTGTTACACTGTTAGTGACGCGGTGGCTTCACCTACGATTTTCCTTGTATTTTCACGTAGAAGATGGTGATTGGATAGTTGAAGCCTCCACTGTTGACTAAGGCCTTATTTTCCAACGTTTTGCAATATTAAAATAACTCCTACATTATAATACAATGGCCATTGATCAAATTGATTTTTGAAACTTGGTTAATTTGGAATCATATTTTTAATAGACTTGATTAGATTATATTTTAAGATATAAAAAGAAAATTTATGTGATTTTTAAATTTTAGATCAAATCAAGTTATATCATTCATAATTTTAATTTTTTAAATAAAAAATATTATTTTATTTTAAATTATTAACTCAAAAGTTTTTAAATTTTCTTTCAAATCAGGAGTTTGTTTTTTAACAAATTTGAATTGATAAAAAAAAAAAAAAAAAACTCACCTCTTAATTATAACGGGCTCATTGAGTCAAATTATTTGAAATTGAAGTTTTGCTGAGAGTGATGACAAAAGGTGAACAAATAACGTCAGCCACAGCAATGCATGGCTAATGGGAATAGCTGCAGTTTCAACTTCTTTTTATTATTTTTTTAGTACAATCATTGCTCACGTAGAAAATTAATGTCTTAGTGGTAAAATGAGATTATTTGAAAATAGATATGAAAGTATTAATCTTTCTCATTAATACTAAAAAAACAAAGAAAAAAAAATGAGTGATTAAAGTATTGTCATTGCCAACCACAAAGCTGTGAACAGCAAGCTGATGTATGGTTTACTTTTAAAATGTTAAAGAAAGACTTACAAAATATAACTATGTCACTAGTACCATAAATTGAGCCAAACCCAAGAAAAGATGACGTGGAGAATTTTTTCTATTATGGCGCAATCATTCATCAAAGGTGAGCTTAATACGAGAGGCTCTTTCCAAGAACCTCCACATTTTCAGCCAAAAATATCTTATGCCCACGTATTCGGGCTACATTATCTCCCTTTTTTTTAAAAAAAAAAAAGATTTTTTTTCAATTTTAAATTGATTAACTATAACTATATTTAATTAGTTACTGTCAAATATAATTTTGGCATAAATTTATTTGATTCATAAATACTATAATTTAGCATTAATTTTAACGTAATTACACATATTAATTTTTTCCCAATAAATTGAATTGATTTTCATATATAATAAAACATAATTGTTTTTCATTGTTAGAAGAATAATTTTTGGAATGTCTTATATTACCTTTACCTATTTATAATAATTTTGACTGTCCACGCATATATTATAATAATCCTTTGTATTCTAAAACTCTTCAACATCCTATTAATTTTAATAATATATCACCTTTTTATTTTGCGGCTTGAAATAATTTTATTATTGAATTGTCTTTAAATTATAGTCTTTTATATTAAAATACAAAAATTTGACAAAAGATTAATGATATTATTATACAAATTTTTGAAATCCTTCAATTAACTTGGATATTAGATAGGAGAGTATCAGTACTGTTGGGGGAGTGTTAAGAGTATCAAAATTATTTTCTTACAATATTCATTTTTTATTGAATACATTGAAAAGAAAAATTTTATCTGATGTAGCGGTTGAAAAGATTGCATAATTTATAAGTCATGCTTAGTTGTCGAAAAGAATCCTTATTTTCTAGAAAATTATTCCAGAAAACTATAGAAAATGGAATTTAGCTTTCGTTGTAATAATTTTCCAAACAAAAAATTAAAAATGAAAATTTCTTATTTTATATTCCCGAAAGCTTAGGAAATGGAATTTATCTTTTACTTGTAACAATTTTCAAACAGAAAATTGAGAATAAAATTTCCATATTTTCTAATTTCTCAACGCCTTGCAGCTAGAGACGACATTTTTGACCTAACTTAGATATGGGGTAAACTCGAAATAACCCATAAATTTTTGGGTTGGATTAGGTCAGATAAATCTCAACTCGACGGATGGATCAAAATTGATCTGAATGGTCAAATCATGGTCCGACCCAATTGACCTGTAGACAATATAAAAAAAGAAAAATTTTATTACTAAATATATAAAAATATATAAAAGTAGAATAATTAAAATAAAAAATAAATAAATAAATTTCAACAAATTTTTAGATTATTTAATTAAATTTAAATTTAAATTCAAATTTAACTTTGATATTTTTATTTAAAATACAATGAATTTTATATTTTAATAAATTTATTAATTTTATTGTGTTTTTTTATGTGCCTAAATTATAATTTATTTTTTAATATGATAAATTATTTAGTAAAATAAAAATTATTTATTGTAATAAAATAATTTTATCATAATTTCTAAAATTATTTAATATAGTCACAAATATTATTATGATAATATTAATTCTCCTTATATATAATTTGGTGTGTGCTATATTTTGACAAAATATTATGATGAAACTGTGTATGTCATAATTTATCTTATAAGTTTATTTATTATAACAAAAAATTTTGAGTTCGAAATTTGCAGGTTTAATGATTAAGAAAATCCAAATATTTTCATGAATTTTCAATTGTGTCTAAAGTTTATAATTAAATCAATTACACTCTAATTTAATCAATTGATTTTAATTATACATCAAGTCAAAATCATCATTTAATAAAGTGTATATTTATACTCAATTGACTCTTATATTTTTTCAATTAGTTCGATCAAATTCAAAATTAAATTTAAATCTTACTAAGATAATATTTTTATTTTTACTCATTTAAAATATTTTTCACAAAAATATCAAAATTTTATTTTTATTTTAATTGATGAATAAATAATTTTGTACTAATTTCATGTTTTAAAATTATAAATTTTATTTTTATATATTTAAATAATAAGTTAATAAATCCTTAATTTTATTTTAAGAATAAATTTTTTGATAATGTTCAGTTCATATCACGTAATTAATTTTTTAAATATTTCTTAAAAATTTTTATAAATAATTTATTATTTGAAATATATAAATTAATTTTTTAAGGAGAGAATAAAAGAAATTTTTTTAAAATGAGAGATTGAGAGATTTATAAATTATAAATTTAAATATAAAATTATCAAATAAAAGTACATAATAAATTTAATTAATTAAAAAATGAGATTAAATTGAATAAAAATAAAATTATTATATTAATTAAGTTAATGTAATTGATTTTTTAAATATGTCTTAAGGTTCTTATTTTAAACGATTTGAATAATTTATCATTTACAAAATAAAAATTAAATTTTTAAGGAGAGACTGAAAGAAAATTTTTTTTAAACAGGTTATTAAGAGATTTCATGAATTATAAATTTTAAATTTAAAAATTTATAGATTTAAATATAAAATTAAAAAAATTTCATATAAAAGTATGTAATAAATTTATTTAAGTAAAAAAGGAATTAAATTGAATATAAAATAAAAGTAGCAACTTAATTAAGTTCATGTAAATATTTTTTAAAATATTTTTAAATATTTTATCTATTTAAAATATAATAATTATGTTTTAAAGGAGAGATTGAGAAATGTTATGAATTATAAATTTTAAATTCAAATTTTCTATTTTTTAAATTAAATATAACATTAAAATTCATTATCTAAAAATACAAAATAAATTAATTAAGCAAAAATCATATTAAATTGATTGAAAAAATAAAAATATAATCTTAATTAAACTCATGTGGTCGATTTTTAAATATTTCTTATAAATTTTTATTTGAATAGTTTATAATTTTATTATTTAAGATATAAAATTAATTTTTTTAAGAAAATTGAGAGAATTTTTTAAAAAAATTAGAGATTTTATGAATTATAAATATAAATTTTAAAAATTTTTAATTTCAAATTTAAATGTAAAATTAAAATTCACCATAAATAAGTACATAATAAATTCAATTAAGTAAAAATAAGATTTGAATTGAATGAAAATAAAATTAGTATATTAATTAAGTTGTAAACTTAATTTTAAGTTTAATTAAACTAATTGAAAAAAATATAAAGACCAATTGAGTCTAAATGCATTCTATTAAATTTTGTTTTTCACATGAGATATACTTAAAAATAATTTATCAAATTACAGTGTCATTGACTTAATTAGAATTTTTTAATGTTGCATAAAAATTTACATTTTCTAGCCATTAAGCTAAATTTTTACAACATTTTTTTAAAATAATTTAATCTGTAAAAAAATTTATCACAATTTTACTTATTTTTTTATAATAATTGTAATATATTCAATTTTTATCATGATAAAATTACATATTAAGATGAATCTAATTTTATTATACAAAATTTTTTCATAATACACAAACTTTTTATAATGAATAAATTTTTTTTATTATTGGACATTATATATTTGTTTGTAAATTAATTTAAATTATGATATATGACTTGAATATAATTTTATATAAACTTAATTCAATTATTTTCATTATATATAGTCATCTACTTAAAAAATAAATTATATTTAATTTATTAAACTTCTAAATAAAAACAAAAAATTTTAATAAAGCTTCGTTTTATATAAAATTTATTTTACTAAAAATAATTTTTCAAGAGAAAATTATTATTTCTCTCAATAAATTATGAAAAATATTGTATAAATGATAAAAAAAAAATCAAAATAAACATTTTAAATTTGAATAACAAATGATCTGACCTGACCTGAATATTAATTTTAAAAATAAACTCGAATATGATCTGAAATCTTTTTTATATGCACAATCTGATGAATGATTTAAATTTATCCAAAACTTGAGCGACTTAAATTCGATTAGACCTAAAACTAATCTACTCTAATTCGAAGATGATCCGATTCATTTGCCACCTCCACCTGCTGCATACTTTGATTTCCGAGAATGTCTTCCAATTCATTAAGTCCATCTTCATCTCTCTCAAGAATTGTCCACTTTCTACGATGACATCTCCAAAATGGGTCATGATATGGCGCCATTATGCAACTTACCACTAATATAATATTGACCACAAGATCTCCACCATTCAATTTTAACCATTAGTTTTTTTTATTAAATAACTCAGGTTAATATAGGTATTTTATAGTATTCTTCTTCAACACTATCCGAAGCTGAGTAAAATCTGTCCTACAATCCATATATTTCTCCCCTCTCTCTCGCAAGAACCTCCACTTCCCCCCCGCTTTCCTCTGCCTCTGCTCTCACCTGGCCCTTTCTTCTATTTCACCGTAATAAAAACAGAGCATCAACCACAAAGACAAATCTGATCATTCCTTCCCTTCCCCTCCCATGTTTCTCTCTCTCTCCCGCCATAGTCCAAAAATGGACTTCGCATGACCAAAATACAAATCCACAACCCAGTAATTCCCAATCCTTCTTACTACTTTCATGGCAACCTTTGCTGGGTTGGTACATGAGCCAATGCTATAGCAAGCTAAAGTGTTCTAATAGCTTAAAAACCTACCATTAACACCCAAATACTATCATACTCTATCAGAATTCCAACATCCAATCGCCTACATTTTCAAGAAGCTTCCCAGTACGGTATATGCAAAATCGTCAATCTGAGAAATTATTAACCGGTAAGCCACTAACATTCTGATCCCATTCGGCGTGATCTGAGAAATTATTAACTGATAAGCCCTCAACACTTCTTGAATGAACCCTAGTGCGAGTAATCTCAAGACTGCTTTCAAGTCTTCCTTGTAGAGCATAAATTGATTTGGCCCGAGTAGAGAAAAGGCTCTTAGTTCGGGGCCCAGTATACTTAGCTCAAATTCATTTGGAATGTGGTATTTTAGGCGAGTCTTTGTCAGTCTTCAGCTCTCTTCAACTTCGTCTGTTTCTTCCTAGTCTAAATCATCCCACTCATCCTCTCTCCAACTCCTCCACCCCTTTGCCTTTTTGTCTCCTTCCTCAACCATGTCAACTTCCTCTTCACCAACACTTACAACCCTCTGCTACGATCCTTTAAAATTACAGCGAAAACCATGCATCAACCAAAACAAAAGACAAAGGGGTAACATCCCCAGGGTTTGTGGAGTCCATTTTTAGGGTTTTAAGTAAATGGAAAACAAAGAAACGGAAGAAGAAAAGGACATCCATTTTAAACCTCACCTTTTTTAGTAAAAGATGCTGCAGAGGTTCTGAAAATCTCGTAATAATGGAACTCTAACAAAATGATGAGTAACACAAAATAAGTTTTGGGTTAAAACAACTTGATTTATAGACTTAGAGAGGGCAAGCAAACAACCAAGGCTAGATGAACCGACACCTTCATCAGATAGCCTAAATCGCCTTGATTAAGGATACCTGCTTGATGCATGTTGATCTCCTGATACGTGTAAAAAATGATGATGAGACATTTAAATTTCAAATTTAAAAATTCCCTCTAAAAAACATCTGAATGAATCGTCACCACCCGGCTCCACTTGATTTCAACATTACTTTAGCTTGGTCATATCTTCCCTCGCCTTTCTCGAGACAAAAACAGATTTGAACTAAACGAGGGGATATGTGATATTAGCTCACAATAAGGGCTAAGCTCAATTACATGTAGAGCCTTGTTTGATCGCCTGGGCCTCAACTATACAAAGATAACAAGCCCAACTGGGTACATGATGGGCCCACAAGCCACACGTCGATGATGGCTCGACCCACCTAAGGCCCTTTAGCCCATAGTTCATCCTAATCATGAAAAGCTAACCCTCATTATGAAGTTCATTCCTAGTCAAGAAAGGATACTCCTTATCAGAAATGAATTAGAGTTCCAACATAACAGGGAGACAAGCCACTCTAACTACTATAACTACTAGGTACATTTCATTCTATTCCATTCTCACATATTATGACCTTGCTTCTACGTAGAATGGCTAACTTATGAAGTGCAGTGGAAGTCCAACATAGAACTGGATTGCCCTCTCATTATCTTTTGTTTTGCAGATATAAAGCCGGCTTATACAAACCTCCCCAGCCAACCATCCTAATAAGCCACTCAACATCAAAACTTAAGAAAACAATTTAAATTTTACTTTCTTTTTTTCCTATTTACATTATTCCCTAGTTTCTCAGACTATTTGTAATATAAAATAAAGTTTACACATCCCTCACATTTTTCCTTTTTTTATTAAGTCAATTTCTTTTTATTTATTACTTTACAATACTACAAATCTAATTTATAATTTTATTTTATGTTTGGTGATAAATTATATGTCGTATCAATTTCATTTTGTGCTTATGGACTAATTATTATAAAGATTTAACAATATATTAAAATTTGATTAAACTAAAACTATTAATTTTTAAAGCCTAAAGTTAATTGACAAATAAACTAGTATCACATACAAATGAACATAAACAAGTTCTTAATGAACTCTAGAATGAATATGTTTATAAATACTATATGAATATGTTCACAAATATTATCGAGTCAAGCTCGTGTGTTTATATTTGTTTATCTATTAATCGAGTTTTTTTTTTTTTTATCCAATCTTATTCAGTAACTTTATATAAACGAGTTCTCGTCGATGTGTGGCATGCCGCCTAATTTATTAGCAATGCTTGGGACCATATGGTGCCCACTAGGAATACCTTCTAATAAGTCAGCCAATTGTTCATAACTAGATATTTGTCAAGCAAACAACTCAGGATCAATATAGAATGCCTCCCTAGGCAATATAATTGGGCATAAAGTAACGCAACACAAGACAAAATAATCATGTAGCATGGGATTGATTTATAGTAATTTGGCCACTTCTTTTCTTAAAGAGGGCAAATACTACATATAAGAAGCTCCCCCTTTGATCCCATGTATGTAAGGGGAAACATACTAGTAGAAGAGCCAAAGATCGACTTCGTTAGTGGCCAAATCCAGGTGAGAGCCCTAAGCCACCAGTCACTATCCTCTGAAGAGCGTTAAGAGTATATTCAAGCATTTTGACAGAAAACATTACATCGTTTGAGGAGTTCTACAACTAAAATAATTGAAATATAAAATTCTGCCTTTGCCCTAATTAATTACAAAACTTCACTCAGTGATATCCTCCCGTATTCAAACTATCAACGACCTTGTCCATTGTGCTGCTGCAAGATTCTCTATGTTATAGTAGAGAAGTTTGGAATTTATGCATTCTCTAATTTTGTGTGCAAAAGTAGCCAGGTTTTATTTTTTTTCTGAACTATTCTCTTCTTCACTTAGTTCTTTCCACTTTACTAAATACTCTTGTAGGTTTTATTTTCTGGAGCGTTAGGCTTGTATCTTTTACGCATCATGACACTAAACACGCAATGTTTGTTACCATCTACACGTTTGACGATGCAAGCCAGAATCAATGTTTTAAAAATCAAATTAAAATAGTTGATTAAACGAGTAAAATTGGAATCAGACAGTGATTCGAACATATTTTTTAATATTATTTTTTATTTTTAATAATTATAAATATATTTATATATTTTTAATATTTTAAAATTATTTTAATAATATTTTAAAATTTTATTTATTATTAAATTAATTAAATGGAACAGTTAATCCAGCTGATTAACTAGCCAATCGGCATTTAAAAACATTAGACGGAATGGTTCATCCAGATCTGCCACCCCGAAAATTCCTCCACCAAAAAGCAGCTCTATATAAAAGGAGGAAACCTAGTGGACTGATGGGCTAAAAATTGCCATTGCAACTCCTCCGTATGATCAAACTTGAGATACAACAGCAACGCTATAGTCAGACTCAGTACAAATTTGAAGCTCTCTGAACTCGAAAAAACCTGTCAGAAATATGAATTTTCTTCTCATAGATTGAAAAATCAATCTCTGAAGTTTGACATGTGAATTATTTCATAAATTCATCACCGCAGAGTTATTTCTAAAATTAACTACCAAAATCAAAAATAAAATATAATGTAATAATAGCTCTCATATTTTTAATAAAGCGTTCTCTGCTCATGTTATGAATCAGAATAGCGTATATTGCCCAAATCGGGCACATGATCACTGAGCTAATAAGAAAAATCTCTACATCTCCTAAACGATTAAACCAAAAAAAAAAAAAAAATCAAAGATCCAATGAAAAGAATAAGAAAGAGATCAGAGTGTGCTAAATGGGTTATCAGTCACGGTGCTATCAGAAACACGGACCAATTCAGATTACTCATACAATTTCAATCTATAATTAATCATTTCATCGACTGAAATTTTGAAAAAAATAATTCTGATAAGAAGAAAAGCAAAGAGAATTAATCATCAGAGACTTAAATACCATGAATCATGAAATGGAGTGCATGTATCCATCCGTCATATTGTTGCAGTTTTTTCTCATCACTTGATCGACAATTCTCGTTCTATTCTATGCAAGGATACCAGAAACTAACACACAAACAATGAACAATCTACAAAATAATAATAAAAAAAAAAAACCCCTCAACTAGAGGCTGCTGCTATCCGATCAATTTATAGAGGACACAACGGCCAAAACCCTAAAATGATGTGGTAGGAGGAGGCTTCGGTATCTGATGGGCTTTGGAGTTGGCCCAAGTAAAAGGTTGTAACTTAATCTGGCCCAATATATATCATATTTTCATCAAAGTTGTATAATTTATTATTTAAATAATGAAAACATCTGTTTATATATATATATATATATATATATATATATATATATATATATATTTACATATTTACATGTTATACAAATATTGCATATTGATTTATATGCAAATATAAATTATATATGTTGTATTATATAATATTTAAATATAATATATATAAAATATATGTAATATTATGTATGCAGTTTGATTGATTAACTGATGACTTTTAATCTATAAAAAGAACTAAAAATATATTTTTAAAATAAAAATTGAAATTAAAATCATTGAATGGATTAACTGAATTTTTTTCGTTAATTTCAATAAATTTTTTAGGTAATTAAAATTTTTGAATAACTTTACTCACCCCTAAGCACACATGGGGGCAATCGGGATATCATGGGAATGAAGCCTTTTGAAAATATACAGATATACACTTGATGAAATTTAATTAATGATAGATTTGGAATACATTTTTTTATCTGTATTTTTTATAGTTTTTAGAGCATTTGTTTCTTCTTATAATTGGAAAAATGAGAAATTAAAAGTAATTGGAAATAAAAATAATATATAGATAGAAATATATTTTGTTAATGAAATCACCACTTTCATAATCAATCCAGCAAATTTTGGGATTTTTATTTGAAAAAATTCAATTTAGGGGTGGAGCTGTTTCAACTTCTTTGTCTTTCAATTAAAATAATAGTACTTGATCTGTATAGAATTCACCTATACATTATTTTAGAAAATAATAATAAACTAATCCATAAATGTGCACTATGTGAGTATAATTGATAATATTAGTTATTTAACCTATTATTTGATTAACAAAGAAAATTTTAAGGTATTAAAATAATATAAATTGAACTTCCAAGTTTAAATACTAAAAACTAAAATATCATTTTTTTCATACTTCTTTCCTAAATTATGAGACTCTAACTGATCTCTTTGATTAAAATTTGCATAATACCATAAAAGAAAAATAATTTATCTGATTATTAGTAGTATTTCTCTCTCATATCTGTAAGTCCTCGCTTCAAGAAACTTAAATGCACAAATATTTTTTTATTTTTTATTTTTTTATTTTTGATTAATTGAGAAAATTAACTTTGTAATTATTAGCTTACTTGCCACATGGTAAAATAAAAATATATTATATATTACTTGTCAAAAATATTATATTACCTACACACTTGCCTAATAGATAGCAAATATTTGTCAAACTAAATCTGAGATCATAATATATATACATATATATATATA
>CATIWR010351356.1:0-52366 GCA_949677035.1 Omphalea diandra
TATATGCCTTACTTGAGGTGGAATATCCTAAGAAGATTCCCTCATTAGTTTTGGAATCAAATTTCCCAAGATTATCCTTGGTGTTTAAAATATATCACTTACATCGAAATACTCTTAGGTATGCAATTTTGGGTTTTCTACCATTCCAAAGCTCATAAGAGGTTTTATTAAGAATGGGTCTTTTGAAAACTCTATTTGCAATATAACATGAGGTCTTAATGGCTTCGGCCCAAAAGTAATTTGGTAAAGAATACTCATTGAGCATTATCCTAGCCATTTCTACCAAAGTTCTGTTTTTTTTTTTCTACAACACCATTTTGTTGTGGTGTTCTAGGAGTTGAAAAATTATGAAAAACTCCATTCTCCAAACAATAATTTTCAAATATTTCATTTTGAAATTTCGTTCCATGGTCACTTCTAATAGAGGAAATGAAGTAACCTTTTTCATTTTGAACCCTTTTTGTAAAACTTTTGAAAGCATCAAAAGAATCATTCTTATGAGCTAGAAAAGATACCTAAGTAGACCTAAAGTAGTCATCCATAAGGACTAGTGCATAGTGCTTTCCACCTAAGCTAGCACTTCTAGTAGGTCCTATTAAGTCTATATGGATAAGTTGAAGAGGTCTAGATGTACTTACAACATTTTTGGCTTTATGAGAGGCATGGTGTTGCTTCCCCATTTGACATGGACCACATGTCTTATCTTTAGAGTAATTTAACTTGGGAAGTCCTTCCACTAACTCTCCTTTGGATAGACTTTGAAGAAGATCCATGCTTGCATGACCAAGCCTTCTATGCCACAACCAAACTTCATTGCTCAAAGACATAAAACACCTAAAAGATTGGTTAGCCAAATTGTCTAAGTCAATTGAATAGGTATTGCCTTTCTTTTCACCCTTGAAAATGCCCTAATCATCCAATAAAGTGGTGACTCGGCATTCCCTAGGGTCAAAAGTGACTTTATTACCTTTGTCACACAATTGACTTACACTTAACAAGTTATGTTGCAAGCCACTAATAAGTAAAACATGATCAATTAATGAACAACTAATGCCAATTACCTTACCATTGGCATTGTTACCAAATGTGACATCTCTACCTTCTTTCTCTTTGAGTGATGTGAATAGTCTTCTATTTTTGGTCATATGCTTTGAGCAACCACTATCCACATGCTAATTACTTGCTTTGGTGATAGTCACATTTCCCTACAAAATAGGAGTCAATCACCTTTTCTTTGGTACCAAGCATACTTGGGTCCTAGGGGGTTAGTGATTGAAGGATCCTCCAACTTGAGGTGATCCTTCCTAATAAAGCAATGTATATTAACATGCCCATATTTCATGCAATAGTGGCATTGGAGATTAGACTTGTTAGTCTTTCTCCTACGCATGAATTTAGTATGAGTAGGAAACTTTCTCATACCATGATCATGTGAGTGCATGCATGGACACATATGATGAGTAGGGGTAGAGGGTTTTCTATAAGGATGATTATGCCTTTTGTTATACATATAAGCATGATTGGCTCTTTGAGTCTTAGCTCTAGAGCCTTGGGGAGCCTTTGCTTTGCCCTTAGGCTTAGGAGGCTTAGTGGTAAGAGCACTTTTCTTCCCAATCACCTCAATGATTGAGGTTTGAGGTTATGAAGCTCTAACAAATGTAGTTGTGGAAGATGATGAAGCTCCATTAAAACTTAGACCATACCTAATTAAAGGTGGTCTTTATGACACAATAAGAGTGTCTAAAGCCTATTTTCCTTTATGGAATTTAAAGATTAAGCTTCTAAGCTCAATGACTTCCTCTTTAAGAGAGTCATTCTCCTTTCTAAGTGAGGCTAAGGAAGAAGATGATGTAGATAAATTTTCAACAGATTTCTTAAGTTCTTCATTAGAAGCCCTCAATTCATTTACAAGCTCATTTAGAGACTTATATTCATCTTCTAGTTTGGAGCATTTCTTCCTATAGGTTTTAACTTGTGACTTATACTTGTCACACTTCATAGTTAGAGCTTCTAATAGCTCTTCATCTATATCATTTACCTCATAATCAAAATTAGAGTGGGAGGATGTACTTACCTCTTGTGAAGAGTCCCCTAGTGCCATAAAGCATATGCTGGCCACGTCTCCTTCTTCCTCTTCTTCACTTGAGTCATCATCCCAAGTGGTGAAGAAGTTTTTCTTCTTTTCTTTGTCCCATCTTTTCTTCTTTTTTAACTTGGGACATTCATGCTTCATGTGCCCTTGTTTGCTACATTCATAGCATGTGACATCATTTGTTCTCTCTTTTGGACTTTGGGCTGATTTCTTGAAAACTCTTCTCTCTTTTCTCATTCTTATCAACTCCTTGGTTCTCCTTGAGAGCATGGCTAGCTCTTCTCCTTCTTTATCATTATCCTCTTCACTTAAGGATGTGTCTATTTCTTTCTCCTTTGTTGAAGCTTTGAGACCCATGGTTCTTTTTTCTAGTTTTTCACCTTGGCCCCTTAGCTTCTTCATTTGCTCATCTTTTTGAATGGCCAACTCATGAGTCAAGAGCTTGTTAATGAGCACATCAATTGGGACCTTTCCAATCTCTAGATTGGACTCTTGAATGCTGCATACCGTAGCCCTAAATTTGTCAAGTGGAAGAGTTTTAAGGATTTTAGTGTTTACCTTATAATTTGTGAGTGTTCTTCCAAACCTCTTCGTATTAGTGACAATGGACAAAAGTCGGTTGGTCATTTTCATGATGTTCTCATTGTCCTTCATCATGAAAAGTTCCCATTCGGTGACATACATCTGTAAATGGCTTGACTTCACTAGGGTTGTGCCTTCATGATAATTCTCTAGAGTCTTTCATATGTCATATGCAGTTTGACAAAGTTGCACTCTCCCAATCTTTTCCTTCAAAAGTGAGCTTAGGAGAATGGCCATTGCCCTCTTGTTCTTGCCATTCAACTTTCGGTGAGCTTCAACCCATTCATCCTTTCGGATTAATTCTTCATTGCCATCCATAAATCTTATAGGAGGCTTCCATTCCTTAAGTACCACATCCCAAAGGTCCACCACATCTATGTCAAGATAGATTTCCATCCTATACTTCCAATGAGTATAGTTGGTTCCATTAAAATAAGGCCTTAGTTGTTAGTGGTTTACTTCTTGTGCCATGATCTTGTTTCACCCAATGAAGGTTTGATTTTTGAAGACCTTGCTCTGATACCACTTGTTGTCCCTAGGCACCAAGAAGGGGGGTTGAATTGGTGTATAAAATTTCAAAAAATAAAGAAAAGGGAACTAGAAAGAGCATAATGGAGACAAGCAATTTATAGTGGTTCGGGTGCAATAGACCCTACGTCCACTCCCCAATTAACCAATTGGGTAGTTTACTATCTCAAGGTGTTTTCAAACTTACACCTAACTTGTACAACTTGTGTTTTGATGGCTCACATACAACCTTACAACAATGTGTTTTTAGGCTAACACACAACCTCACTCGAGTGTTTCACTAGGCTCACACTTAAACCATTCTTAGAGTGTTTTAGCAAGCTAACACTACAACCTTACAATTTGGTGTTTAATGCTCACACCTAACAATTACAATTTCATAAAGAAAATGAAGGACATGAGTAGTAAAGATTGAGAGCTTTAATCACTAGTAATAAATTCCTTAGCAACCTTATTCATGGCTGTTTGGTAGTGTATTTATACCCAAACTTTACTAAAGAGACGTTGCAAATCATAGCTCATCAAATCTTTGAGATATGCTAGGCAGATTTTGTATTAAATGCTTGTTAGGATGAAATTGCGGTCGTTAATGCCATTTCGCGATCGCGAAATCCAAATTCCTCAAGGGAAATTCTGTTTATGTCTAACGGCTAGTCCACGTGGCAGCTTCTAATTAGTTCACTAGGAAAATATAGCAGTTTTCTTTCACCATCTTTCAAAAGTCGTGGTCACAAGTTTTCTTGTACAGGATGCATTAGAGGACGCGAATTCGTCTGTCAAAGTGGTCATTTTTCTTCCTCAGGATTCGCGGTAGCTACCAATAAGATGCCACCGCAAAATTTGATTTCCAACGGTCTTCTGGGACACTTGTCAAGCTGTGGTTATGGACTTGCTTCACTCTTAAGTCACTTTGAAATTCGCGGTCGCGACTAGGCGTGACATACACCGCGAATTCATGTGTCACATTTTGGGCTTCTTCTTTTCCATAGGTCGTGGTTAAGAATGGCTCCGCGATTTTGCTTGCTTGAATTTCAGCATGTCTTAACATGAGTCGCGGTCATGAATCCTAGACTGTGGTCACGATTTACATGTCACTTTGGAGTTTATTTACTTCTTTCATTTCTTTTTGAGAGATTTACCTATTTCTGCAAAATCAACACTTATTTGAAATATTAGTGATGATCAATCCTTTTTGTCAAGATCAATAGAGGTTCTAGACTTAGGATTAACCATCCTAGTCCAATAGAAATATAAAGAAAATCTTAAAAATGAAATGAAAACTAAAAGAAAGCTAAATGAAAGAAAGAAGTTGGGTTGCCTCCCAAGAGTGCTAGTTGATGGTAGTTAGTTTGACCCTTTTCCTTTATTTTATTAAGGTGATGAAAGGGGAATGGATGCTCTTGTATCAATGAAAGCTCTAATGATTTAAGGCTTGAGTCCCTGACCTTTAACTTTGAATGTGTTGGGTCGACCATCTTGATTTCAGTTTTCCTAAAAATAATTTCAAATGGGAGTTAAACAATAACACCAATTGTCCCTCCTTGAACTCCCTTTGCAACAAATGCTTACCATGCCATCTTTTAGCTCTCTCCTTGTACAACTTAGCACTGTCATATGCATTCAACCTTAGCTCTTCCAATTTATCAAGTTGTAGAAGCCTCTTTTCTCTAGCTTGTTTCAAATCAAAATTCAAGGCTTAGATTGCCTAATATGCTTTGTGCTTTAGCTCAACTCAAAGATGACATGATTTGCCAAATACCATCCTAAATGGTGACATACTTAATGAAGTTTTATAGGCTATTTAATATGCCCAAAGTACATCATGAAGCTTGCATGACTAGTCCTTCCTTGAGTGATTCATAATTTTCTCTAAGATTAACTTGAGTTATTTATTACTAACCTTAACTTGGCCACTTGTTTGGGGGTGATACAGAGTTGTAACCTTGTGAGTTATACTATATTTTTGCCAAAGGCTCTCTTATTGGCAATTATAAAAGGGGGAACCACCATCCCTGAGAATGGCTATGAAATTCATCACAACCCTAGCATTATTAATGAGGTATGCCTCTACTTTCACCAATTTGATGACATAATCAACCACAACATGTATGTACTTGTTCAAATGGGACGATGGAAAGATACCTATAAAGTCCATCCCCATACATCAAAAAGCTTAACTTATAGAATCCCATGTTGGGGCATTCCATTCATCCTAGATATGTTGTTTGTTCATTGACATCTATCATAACTAAGTATAAAGTTTTAAGCATCATGAAACAAGGTTGGCCAATATAAACGAAAATAGAACACCTTTGCAGCTATTTTGGAAGAGCAAAAGTGATACCCCACTTCCATGGTATGACAATGTCTCAAAACAACGCACATTTCATCTTGGGATAAGAATGTCCTCACCAAGCCATCATTGCATGTTTTATAAAAACAAAGGTTCTTCCTAATAGTACTTTATGATATTGTGAAATAACTTCTTCTTTTGTTGATAAAGTAAGCTATGAGGTGAGACATTACATACCAAGTAGTTGACAATGTCAACATACCATGGAATGTGTGATTGAGAAATTGCCATCAAGTGTTCCTTTGGAAAAGAATCATTCATTAGCAAACTGTCAGATTGCTTATTTTCCATATTCCTATCAAGTTTAGAGAGGTGATCGATTACCACATTTTCAATGCCCTTTTTTTTCTCAAATTTCCATGTTAAATTCTTACAACAATAGGATACATCGAATGAGTGGAGGATTAACATCCTTCTTGGAAAGAAGATATTTCAAAGTAACATGATAAATATAGATAATAACCTTAGCATCAACTAGGTAAGCTTGAAATTTGACAATGGCAAATACTACGATAGACAACTCTTTTTCAATAGTGGTCTAAATCACTTGTGTTTCATCGAGGGTTTTGCTAGTATAGTAGATGGCATAAGGCTTTGTGTCTTTTCTTTGTCCTAAAATTGCACCAACAATAAAGTCACTTGCATCACACATGATCTCAAAGGGCAAGCACTAATCTAGTGATTACATCAAAAGGGTCAAAATTAATGCTTCCTTAATCCTGCAAAAAGCATTAAGATAAGATTTATCAAAATTAAAAACAACATCTTTAGCAAACAACTTACATAAAGGCTTAGCTATTTTAGAGAAATCCTTAATAAATCGCTAATAAAACCTAACATGACAAAGAAAATTCGAGACTCTTTTAATAGATATATTGGTAGTGGTAGTCACTCAATGACTTCAACTTTTAGCTTCTCAACTTCAACGTCGTGGTTAGAAACCAAATGGCCAAGAATAATTCCCTCCTTCATTAACCATAAATTGTCATTTTTCCTAATTAAGCACTAGATTGACCTCTTTACGGTGCTATAAAACTTTACCCAAATTATTTAAACAATGATCAAATGTAATGCCAAAACAAAAAAATTATCCATGAAACCTTCCAATATTTCCTTAACAAAATCAGAAAAAATGGATGTCATATAACTTTGAAATGTAGCGGAGGCATTACAAAGACCAAAAGGCATCCTCCTAAATGCAAAAGTACCATAAGGACATGCGAATGTGATATTTTCTTTGTCTTTAAAATGAATTGGAATTTTGTAAAATCTAGAGTAACCATCCAAATAATAGAAAAAAAAATATTTGGCTAACCTTTTTAAAATCTTGTCAATAAAAGGAAAAGGATAATGGTCCTTATAGGTGGCATTATTAAGTTTCCTATAGTCAATGCACATTTTCCAACCCATTACCATCCTAGTGTGTATCAATTCTTTATTTCATTCTTTCCCACTATCATCTCACCCTTCTTTGGCATTACTTGAATAGGGCTCACCCACTCATTATCAACGATAAGGTTGATAATCCTAGCATCAAGTAATTTAACAACTTCACCTTTAACAACCTCTTTAGGGTTAAGTCTTCATTGGTGCTCAATTAATGGTTTACAACCCTTCTTTATAGTATTTGATGCATGCATATCAAGGGTTTTATAACTTTCAAGTCATGAATATTATAACCAATAATTATTTTATATCTATTGAACAACCTAAGCAATTTATCTTCTTATTCATCATTCAATGTGAAATTGAAAATGATATAATAAGTAGAGTTAGGGCTAAGAATGTGAACCACAATTTCTTAGGTAGTGGTCTGAGCTCTACCTTTAGAACTTCATCAACAAATAATGATTGCTTAGGAACTGCAATTTAAAGTGGCTTATACCTTAAACTCCTTTAAGTAGCAAAAAAAGGTGTTGGTTCAAGAAAGTCCATAAGTTTTACCTCTTCCTTGTCTTCATGAGTGGAATCACCATTATACACTATTAATGTCTCAATAGGATCTTTGGAATTTTGCTTTGAGAACTCCTTCTCAATAAGGCCATTAACCTTATCAACCAAAAAATAGCTTTTATTCAGAATGGGTTGTTTTGCCATTTGGAAAATACTAAACTCTATTAATTCATCACCACTTCAAAATGTAAGCTTATGATTTTTGCCACCAATCAAAGAATTAGCTATTGTAAGGAATGGTATACCTAAGATGATAGGGATTTGCACATCTTCCTCTATGTCTAACATAACAAAATCAACTAACACATAGAACTTGCTAATTTTGATAGGTATATCTTCTAAAATACTTATTAGATATCTTATTGACTTGTCCATATAAATTCTCCTAATTTCAACTTTTCACAAATCGATGAAGGCATCAAACTTAGACTCACACCTAAATCACACAATGCCTTACCAAAATTAACATCAACAATTAAACATAGGATTGAGAAACAACCTAGATCCTTGAGCTTATGAGGGTGTTATTTTGAAAGATGGTCATGGACTTTTCAATCAAGGCAATTATCTTATATTTTCTAAGCTTCCTTTTGTTGAAAGAATCTCCTTGAGGAACATGGTATTTGAGGGCCTTTATTCTAGTGCTTCAGAGAATGGGATGTTGATGTGCAGTTACTTAAAGACCTCTAAAAATCTATTGAATTGTTTATCCAAATTTGCCTTTTTAAATATTTGAGGAAAAGCCAAATGAGGCATATATGGTTCAGAATGTGTATATGGCTTACCAACATCTTCCTTGGCTCCCTTGCTACTCGAGTTAGGCTCCTCAACTTGCTTCTCTTTTGGTATTAACTATTCCCTATCATTGCCTTCATCATGCTCATTAGAACCATTTTTTTCATCCTTAATCATGTTACTTCCTTTAAGTGATTAAAGTTATGTACCATTTCACAAAATGATAGCTTTGATATGCTCCTTGGGATTTGGCTCTGTCTAGCTTGGAAGTTTTCCTAACGCGTTCTTACTTATAAAAGTAGCCTAACAAGCAATCTAGTTCTCCAACATTTTATATTGTGTAGCTAATTGATCAACATTAATAAAGAGTAGCCTCATCATCTCTTCATTTGCCTCATTTATCTTCAACTATTATACCATAAAGTTCTCCATCATAAACTCCAAATTAGACGTTTATGGTGGCCCTTGATGATTTAATAGTTGGACTCCTTGTTGAAAGCTTAGAGGTGTTATAAACTTGTGTTATTGATGTATATTATAACTGCTAGACTGTCCTCCCTAACTAAGATTTGGATGATTGCTCCATCTTAGATTTTAAGTGTTAATGTAAGGATTATTTTCTTATTATTGCATTTAACCAAAATTATTGACATAAATCACCTGATTTAAAGTAGTTTCCATAAAATAAGATATACCCTAACAATCTACAGTAAGATGTCCCCTTCTATAGTTACAACATTCATTAAAACTTTTTTCATTACCTTAGTAAGAACATCTATTTTTGCATTGATCATGTTAATCCTATCAATCTCTAGCATACCACCTGACTATCTAGAACTTGTCGATCTTCCCATTGGTATCTATTAAATGCCATGTGATCAAGCCACTCATAAGCTTCATCTATAGTCATCTTCATCAATCTATCACCAGTTGCAACATCAATACTGATCTTCATAAAAATTCTCAACCCATTGTATAATGTTTGAGGAATAAAGCAATCTAGCAACCCATAGTTTGGACATTAACACTGGAAGTCCTTATACTGCTCTCATGCTTCATATAAGGATTCATCATCTTTTTTATAGAAGGTGGTTATGTCATTATGAAGCTTTGTCATTTCTAAGGTGAGAAGTATTTATTTAGGAAAGCCTGAGATAATTGATCCCATATTGTAACGAAGGTTGGTGCAAACTATTTAGCCAAAGCTTAGCCCTATACCATAGTGAGAATGTGAAAATGCATAGCCTTGTCACATCATTTGAAACTTCACTTATCTTAAATGTTGCATAAATCTCTAAAAAGTTTGACAAATAAGTGTAAGGATCCTCTCCATCAATACCTCTAAATTGTACACTAAACACCATCTAAATTATTGTAGGCTTGATCTTAAGATTGTACAATCCAATAGTCGATTTTGTAATGCTTGCTTGATTGGTCATGTTTAGCATAGAAAAATCACACATAGTTCTATAATTGTTATTATCATCAGCCATCTTTGTATTTTTTATACCTTTATTCCCATGGAGTGAAGCTTTAAATATTCTCTCTATCTCATGATTTTATTAAAGGAGTTCATGGCTATAAGTCCTTTGAATAAACCAAAAACACTTGAAAGTGAAAAGATAAAAAAAAATAAGTAAATATAATGAAAATAAAGAAATAAAGAAAAGGAAATCTCTAGATTAATCATTTGTTATTCCTAAATAATATTGATAAAGACACTAGCCTTATGGCAATGACACCAAAAACTTGATGTATCGTGTTCACACAAGTGCACATGCATGTTATATCATAGTGAAGGGTTGTCGAATCCACAGGGACTAGGATATCAAGTACTATTGCTCTACCTACGGTGATTATCTAGAGTTTGTTATGATATTGATAAGAAACTAATCTTAAAAGCAAAGAACTAAAAATAGCAAATAAATTGAAATAACAATGATAATAAGGACTTACGATTGAGCTGTCCCTTACAATGGATTAAATCAATCAGCGGACTCTATGATTATTTCATGAATGGATGATGTTGAGGGAAACCATCCTAAAGATTCTTAAACCTTTTCTCAAAGTGAATAAGATGATGCTAACATGAAACAAAACCTATTCATACGATAAGTTTACACATTAACATATCAGGCTCTGTGATTAACCTTGAATCCCCTTAGCCATGCATTTATATATAAACTGCAACAAATTAAGTTTAAAGGTTAATGATATAATGTTAAACTTCAACTCTTATTACTTCATTTAACATAAAAAAATCATGCAAATAGTGGTTAAGTATTCATAAGCATTAAGCACATAACCATTAAATCAAATATGGTTCCATTCATTTATAAAAAGAGTCAAATCATTGATCACACTATTGTAAGTTCAAACTCAATCCTAAGAAAAGAGTTTAGCCTCTCATCATATAAGAAATCCACAATGCATAAGAGATATGAAAAGAATCCATAAAACTCATATTAGAAACAACAAAGACGAGAGAATCCATGTCATTTAATTATTCAATCCTTCATGCTTGAAATTTAAGTCCTTGTGTTCTTCTCATTCAAAAGATATTTGGATATTGGTTTTCTCTTCTTTTTTTTTTTTTTTTTTGTTCAAAGTTGGTTAAAATTTGTTAAAGTTCATTTTAGGTTCTAACCCATTAAAAAACCCCAAGTTTCCTTTCTAAAGGGCCTTGTAAAAAGTTGATTTTGGAAGATGGAAGAAGATGGTTGTTGAAGTAAGAATAAGGTCAATATAAAGGGAGCAAGTCAAGATGATTGTTAGAAGAACACTAATAAATATTTGCACAATGACACATGGTATATTGGTAAGTAAGGGCTTGAGATAAGTAAGGCTTCAAGCTAAAGAATTACAGTCAAACTATATGAAGTAATATTTAGGAAGGAGGAATTATTAGCCTTAAAGGCAAACTTAGGGGAACAAGATAGTTGATGTGAATGCTCATTGCCTAATAAAATAGTTCGCAAATTTGGTTATGATGGTCAAAAGTATTCAAGTGACATTAAAGAAGGGGTTATTAAGGCCATTACCACCTAGGCCACTGACGAATCCATTATTGAGAGAATATGATGTCAATGCCTATTATGTTTTCCACTAAGGGGTTGATTATTGTTTCGACAAATGCTACAAACTAAGACATGAGATATAGGATCTCATTGGCTTAAAGACCATTGTTCCATCCATTTTAGGTAGAGACATTAAGGAAAACCCTTCCCTAACTATTATAATGCCCCACCTCCTTGCCAACTATCTTTGTGGTGGTGTAAAGGATCATTTAGGAAGTTGTAATGGACACCTTTGAAGAGTGTTAGACTAGGTTGGTTAAACCTAAGTCAAAACTCTCTTTTGATCATGATAATGTAGATTAACTTGCTCTAACATAAATTCTAAGTGTTGTTTTATAGTTTTTAATGTACGTTTGTATTAGAAGTTGAATGGGAGTCTAAGTCTTAAGTATTGTGAAAGGCATTCTAATTTATAGCCAAAAATCTCTAATTTGTGATTGCGATATTGGAAAAGGAATGAATGAATTTCATCCAGACTAATTCGGAGAGCAAATCACTATCGCGATCTAACCAAGCAAGCTTTAAAGTTCAAATAGTAAAATTCACAATGACCATCACGTCTAGGATTGCGACCGTAACTTTTGGAGTTGCCTAGAGGGAACCAAGTCCGCAACCAAATCTTACCAAGTGTTGAAGATAACTAATAAAATATCAAAATTCACAAAGGTGAAATAGTCTTTGAGACCGCGACCTATTGAAGCAACTTTTCCCTATCAAACAAATGAATTTATGGTGCCAATTGCGTCTAAGAGAAAGATACCTCATGACCATGACTTTTATTTAGTTGGAAGAACACAATGACTATTTTTCTTGGAAGTTCAATGATTGCATGCCATGTGGACTAGCCGTTAGATACAAACGAGGTTTTCTTCCTTGATTTCAATAAATTTGGTGCAAGAAGAGAAATCCTGATCATAAAATGTGTTTGACAGGCATTTAATGCAAGATCTACCTAGCATGCCTTAGAGATTTAGACATAGTTTCTTTATAATGTCTCTTTGATGGTTATTACTTATAAATATTCCACCAAACAGACATGAATGTAAGAGAATAGCATTGAATATAGCCAAATTCTTGCAATTTTATTTCTTAACCTTTAATTCTTTATATGTGAGTTTATATTATTTGGTGTAAGCATTAAACACCATTGTAATTAGGGTTTGAGAGTTAGCCTAGTTATAAAACTCTTATATTAGGTTATATGTAAGCATTTGGAAAACACTTGAGAGGTTATTATGTGAGCCTTAAAACACAAGTTGTAAGGTCTTGTGTGAGCCATAAACACAAAGCATACAAGTTTGGTGTGAGATTGGAAACACTATTTAGGGTTAGTAGAATATCCAATTGTAAAGAATTAGGGAGTAGATGTAGGGTTAGTTAACACTTGAACCACTATAAAATATTATATCTCCATATCTTCTCCTACTTCTTATATATCCATCTTTCATTACCTTCCGTCTATTTTTTAAAATTTCCCACCAATTCAACCTCTTCCCCACTCCCCCCCTTATTAGTGCTCAAGGGCCAACAAGTGGTATTAAAGTAAGGTCTTATAGAAACCCTTAATTGTGTAAGTAAAGACAAATGGCACAAGAAGGAATCCACATCCATTTTAAGCCAAACATCGATGGATTTGATTATAAGCATTGGAAGTATAGAATGAAGATATATTTGGATAGCGATGAGATGGATATTTGTGATATAGTTGCAAAGGAATGGAAACCTTAAATCCTTAACCAAAGACAAAGAGGTAGAAATTGTCTCAAGTGATGATGATAGTGAAAAAGAAGAGGAAGAGTTTACCATGCTTTATAAAAGAACCAAGGAGCTAATAAGAAGAATGAAGGATCAAAGGAACTTTAAGAAGGCATCCCCTAACCTCAAAGAAAAGAAGAATGAAGTAACATGTTATAAGTGTGGCAAGCAAGGCCACATCAAATATGATTGTCCTAAGCTAAAAAAGAAGAAGACAGGGGATAAATAAAATAAGAAAAGCTTCAAAGCCAATTGGGATGACAGCTCTAGTGAGGAGGATGAAGATGAGGAAATAGCAAATCTGTGTTTCATGGCACAAGAGGACTCTTCTAATGAGGTAAGTTCTTCATCCCATTCTAATGAAAATTATGATGCATATGATGATGTAGATGATTAGCTCTTAGAAGGTGTTACTTTGAGATGTGACAAGTATAAGTCACAACACAAAACATATAACAAAAAATGCTCAAAATTGGAAAATGAGTTCAACTCATTAAATGGCTTGTAAATGAGTTGAGGACTTCAAATAAACTCAAAAAATCTATTGAGAGTCGTATTAAATCTTTTTCTTCTCTAAATTCCTTGAGAAAGGAAAATGATACCTTAAAAGAAGAGGTAATTGAGATTAGAAATTCTATTTCTAAGTTTCACAAAGGGAAGAAAACTTTAGATACATTATTGTATCTCAAAGACCTCTCCTCGTAAGACATGGTCTAGGCTTCAGTGGAGCCTCCTCATCATCTACACCTCCTCTCACTACTTTTATTAAAGCTTCAACACCTCAAACGTCTAGCATTGAGGCAATTGGGAGGAATAGTGCTCCTAGCATTAAGCCACATATACCCAAAGGCAAGGAGAAGCCATCTTAAGGCTTAAAGCCTAAGGCTAAAAAGTCTAATCATGCATTCTTCTACAATAAGAAACATGTTAATCATAACACACAAAAAATTCTCTTACACTCCCAATCATTCTTGCACATGCTCACATTCGCATCATCATGATATAAGAAAACCCCATATTCATACCAAAGTTTTGCATAAGAGAAAGACCTATAAGACTAGCCTCCAATGTCACTATTGTTTATGAAGTTTGGTCACATAAATATTTGTTTGCTATATAAGGAAGGCTCACCTCAAAGTAGAGGACCCTTCAAGACCTAACCCCCCAAGGACCCAAGTATGTTTGGGTACCTAAACAAAGATGATCTATTTTAGTATGTAGGAATGTATGACTACCACCAATAAAGACAATGATTAGCATATGGATAGTAGATGCTCGAATCATATGATAGGCAACAAAATGTTATTCATAGCCATAAAAAAGAAGAAAGGTGGTAATGTCACTTTTGGGAACAATGCCAAGGGTAAGGCAATTGTCATTAGAACAATTGGTAAGAATGGTTGTTCACTTATTGACAATGTTCTTTTACTTGATGGTTTACAACACAATTTATTAAGTGTAAGTCAATTGTGTGATAAAGGTAATAAAGTCACCTTTGACCTTAAAGAATGTTAGATTACCACTTTCATGGATAAAAGTACTATAATTGTTAAAGAGTCTATAAACATTATGTTTGATGAATCTAGTAAACTTGATCTTAGGAAAGGTTCTCTTATTGATAGTCTTCCATATGACTTTGAGAAATTGGAGCTAGATTTAACTCTAAAAGAAACGGTGATTGATCTTGGAGATAACAAGTCATCAAAAAAAGAAAAGGAATCCCAACTACAGTAAGTAAAAATTCCAGCTCAAGATTTTCCCAAGGATTATAAATTCTCCAAACATCACCCAAAGGATCTAATCATTGGTGAGACATCCAATAAAGTAAGTACTAGATCTCAACTTCATGCATTAGATATTAATCTTGCATATGTTTCTTAATTTGGGCCAAAATTAGTTGATAAAACTCTTAATGATGAAAGTTGGGTGATTGTTATGTAAAAGAAACTCAACCAATTTAAAATAAACAAAGTATAGGAACTAGTTCCTAGGACTAAGGAACACCCTATTATGGGATACAAGTGGGTGTTTAGGAATAAGTTAGATGAGCAAGGTTTCATTACTAGGAGCAAAGCTAAATTTTATGCAAAAGGATACAACCAAGATGAAGGCATTGATCTTGATGAAACTTATGCCCCCATAGCAAGATTAAAGGCCATGAGAATTCTCTTAGCATTTACTTGTCACATGAATTTTAACTTTTTCAAATGGATGTTAAAAGTGAATTTTTGAATGGACTTATTAAAGAAGAAGTTTATGTTGAGCAACCTCCTAATTTTGAGTCTCATATATTTCCAAATCATGTTTTCAAACTAACTAAAGCCTTATATGGTTTAAAACAAGCTCCAAGAGCTTGGTATGAAAGACTTAGTTCATTTTTTTCTATAAAATGATTTTCAAAAAGGCATGGTTGATACAACTTTATTTGTCAAAAAGCACAATCAAAACACACTCATTGTATAAATCTATATTGATGACATTATATTTAGTGCTACTAATGAATCTCTTTGTAAAGGCTTTGCTAAGTTCATGACTAGGGAATTTGAAATGAGCATGATAGGAGAGCTCAAGTTCTTCCTTGGTCTACAAATCAAGAAAACCAAAGAGGGCATCTTTATCAACCTAGCCAAATACATAAAGGATCTACTCAAAAAGTTTGGCATGGATGAATGCAAAGTAGCTAAGACTCCAATAAGTGCTACCATCAAACTAGACAAAGATGAATCGGGTAAGCCAATTGATGAAAAGAGGTATAGAGGTATGATTTGTTCTCTCATCTATCTCACCTCTTCTAGACCCAACATTATGTTTAGTGTATGCATGTGTGCTAGATTTCAATCATGCCTTAAGAAATCTCATTTAAATGTTGTTAAAAGGATTTTTAAATATTTACATGGCACGAAGCATTTAGGGTTATAGTATCCTAGGAATTCATCATTTAGTCTTCTAGGGTATATGGATGTGGATTATGCAGGTAGTTTATTAGATAGAAAGAGCACTTCTGAAACCTGCCAATTTATAAGTAAATGCTTAGCTTCTTGGTTTAGAAAAAAATAAATTTTAGTTGCCTTATCCATTACCGAAGCAAAATATGTGGTGGTGGGTTGTTATTACACCCAAGTTGTTTAGATGAAACAATAACTCAAGGATTATGGCAAGTTGGTTAACCACATTCCCATCAAACGTGATAACACAAGTGTAACAAATCTTTCAAAGAATCTCATCCACTATTTTAGGAGCAAACATATTGACATTAGACGTCATTGTCTTAGAGATCATCCAAAATGACAATGTGTTATTGGAGTTTATTGACACTAATCAACTTGCAGACATTTTCACCAAATTCCTAAATGAAGAAATGATGAACTTCATAAAAAGGGAGCTGACAATGCTAGATGGAAGCTCCCTAGGGTGAAAAATTGATCTCTACTCACATGCTTCATTGTGTTAGTCACTTTATTTGATTGAATGATATGTTTGATAATTGTGTATGTTGACTTATTTTGGATGTGTTAATTCTTTAAACAATTGAGCTTTTTTATGCCTATTTGTTTGAATTAATCATCATTACATTAAATGGATCACATCTAAGAAGATAAATTCTTATTTTTTTTATTTTTCTTTTTGCCTTATAATTCGCAGTCATAATTGTCCATTTGCAATCACTACTTATAGGAACTCATCCATTTTCAATTCAACTTCTAAATCGCTATCGTGATTCTAAATCAACACCATGAATTCTTTTAAAATACAAATTCTTTGACAGTTGACTCCTTCATTTTTTGAGGAATTCTTATTCATTACTTACTAAATTTGTAATTAGCATTTACGACCTATTATTAGTGACTGTGAGTTCTAGTAATTGTTAAGCATTGATTGGTTTGACTATCAACCGATGTCAACCCCTCAATTAATGCAATTTTTTTCATCAATTTTTTACCTATTTAAACCATTCTAACATCCCTCTATCCTACTTTTAACTTCTTTCTTCATTTATAAGTCATTTCTTCTCTCAAATCTTCCAAACTCTCCTAATTTCCCTGAATGGCACCTAAGAAACTAACCAGAGCAGAGAAAGGGAAAGGCATTGCCTAACCTTCATACATTCATGTCCTTCACCTAATGAAAGGAATAACTAAATAAGAAAAGGATAGGTACCAAGTTAATAAAATTCCCTTTTACCTTTCTCCATGAATGACTTAAAATCAAGGACAAAATTCATGTTTTTTTATTAAAATTAGGGTGGAATGAGTTTATCTTTAAAGATGAAACCGAGTATATGGAAATCATCAAAAAGTTCATATGCACTATCACTTTGAGCAAGAGAGCCGAATCGAAAACAGGTTCGTATAGGCTAGTTTTTCAAGCTTTTGGGAAGTCCCTATTTTGTAACTTTCAACCAACTTTCTAACCTCTTCAACCTTCAAGTGGGAGATGATATCTCATTCATCATCTCCACACATGATATCATTTATTTTGAATTATGGTTAAAGATATTCATTGAAACCAAACATGAGCTAGCAACATCTTTGGCCAAATTCATTAGAACCCTTCTAAATTGGCTTTTTCACCATATCATTACCTTTTTAGTAAATGCTAGGGGTGATGGGAATAAAAAGGTTTCCTAAAAAGACCTAGCATTTTTGTTTTGCCTAACCAAAAACAAGCTAATTCAAATAGGCTGGTACCTTGTGGATCAATTGATTCACATGAATACTAAACCTAAAAGCTAATTTCTCCTTTCATCTTATGTCACAACCATCTATCGTTATGTAGGAGGCCTAAATGTGAAAATGAAAAATTCCTTAATAAGAAATACTTACCTTCCCAAAACTTCATTAATCTGCCCTATCTTATAAATGCCAAGGTTATCCATCCAAATACTTATATTTATACCATAGGGTTTATTAGGGCTAAGAAGCATGAAACTACTCAAGCTTCAAAAAGGAAGAGGCTTGTGATAGAGGAAGGTGCCTAACTAATCCCATCTCCTAAGCCTAAACCTAAATCTAAGAGTTTTGTCATCTCCTTCTCTTCTATTACCAATAAATTGGATAAGGTGATGTGTATGATAAAGAGGAGATTTCTTCTTCTTTCCCACCTCTATAGTGATTTAGAGGACCTTCAAGAGAAAATGGGTGCAACGCCTTGCCATCTCCTAGATTTTGAATATCAGCAGGATACTCTAGGAGAAGAAAAAGACCAAAGGGTGGAAGAATGAGATAAAGCACATGGTGGAGGAGAAGATGAGGATGTTAGAGATTTTAGAGATGATGACAACTCTCTAATTTTCTAATGTTTTCTTAGGCTTGTAATTCTTATTCATTTTTGTTTTATTTATCTTATAGCCTAAGTTTGTGATCCCATATTTTCTTGTTTAGTTTCCTTTTGTTTATGGTTGTTTATGATTAAGTTTCTATATTAATAAAATTTGAAGTTTTGTTCCATTTATGGTTATTTTCCATATGCATCACTTGATACTCACCCCTATCATTATCTTATTCTCTTTTTTTTTATCATGACAAAGAGGGAGAGAAATAATGAAAACAATTACATGATATAATTTAAGGGGAGTATAATTTGAGGGGGAGCAATTTAAATTAGTTTATTTGCATTTCAAGTTTAAATTGGTATTCTACCAAGTTTAATTCTTTAATTTGTTAAACTAAGTTAACTATTTCGACTTCACACTTATGCAATTCTTTATCCTTTACAAAATCAATCTAAGTTGTCAAAATAAAAAAAAGGGAGATTATTAGAATATGTTAGTTAAACATAAGTCAAAACTCTATTTTGATCTTGACAATGTAGATTGACTTGCCTTAACATTAATTTCAAGTGTTATTTTCACAATTTTTAAGATAGGTTTGCATTGGAAGTTGAAGACATCCTAATTCGTAGCTAGGAATCTCTAATTAACAATCGCGATACTGCGAAAGGAATGAATGACTTTAGTCCAAATTGATTAGTCAAGAAAATTACTACTGCAACCTAACCAAAAAAGTTGTGAAGTTCAAAAGTTGAATTCGTGGTGACCATCTAATCTAGGATTGCGATCGTGACTTTTGGAGTTGCCTAGAGGGAGCTAAGTCCATAACCATAGCTTGCTAAATGTCAAAGATAACCGTTAACATATCAAAATTCACAAAGGTGAAATAGTCTTAAAGACTGTGACCTATTAAAGCAACTTCTCCTTATTAAACAAACGGATTCGTGATACCAATCACATCTGAGAGAAAGATACCTCACGACAATGACTTTTGTTTGGTTAAAAGAACACAAATACTATTTTTCTTAGAAGACCAATGGTAGCATGCCATGTGGACTAGCCGTTAGATATAACAAGATTTTCTACCTTAATTTCAGCAAATTTAGTGTAAGAAGAGAAATCACGACTGCGAATGACCAATCACGAATGTGAAATGTTTCTGACAAGCATTTAATGAAGATCTGTTTAGCGTGACTTAGAGATTTACACATAATTTTTTTTATAATGTCTCTTTAGTAGTACTTGCCTATAAATACTCCACCAAACATACGCGAATGAAAGAGAATAACATTAAATATAGCCAAACTCTTGTAATTTTATTTTTTAACCTTCAATTCTTTTTATGTGAGTTGATATTGTTGGGTGTAAGCACTGACACCATTGCAATTGGGTTTAATAGTTAGCCCAGTTGTAAAGCTCTTGTAACGAGTTAAATGCGAGCCTTTGGGAAACACATGTGAGGTTATTGTGTGAGCCTTAAGACACAAGTTGTAAGGTTGTGTGTGAGCCATAAACAAAGTGTACAAGTTTGTTGTTAGCTTGGAAACACAAATTAGAGTTAGTAGAATACCCAATTTTGAAGAATTGGAGAGTGGATGTAAGGTTAGTTAACACCCGAACCACTATAAAATATTATGTCTTCATCTCTTCTCCTACTTCTATATCCATTTTTCATTACCTTCCCTCAAATTTTTAAAATTTTTCACCAATTCAATGCCTTTTTTTGGTGTTCAAGGGCCAACAAGGAGTTATCATCTATAGATGCTACTAGGAAAGTTCAGATAATGAGGGAGAAGAGCTTAAGAAGAAGAATAATGTTTAGAAGGATAATGACGAAGAGAAGGCGGATGTATAGGTTAACCATGTTACTTAAAGTGGTTAGCATTATTTGGATATGAAGGCAAATGAGAAGCCTTTAGTAGAGAAAGAGTCATAATAGTCCTTAAAAAAAAAGAGAAAGAAGAGGAAAATACAGTCTTGAGGTAGTTGAAGAAGACTCTTGCTTTAGATCATTAGATTGGAATTATTAGTCACCTCCAAAAAGCCCAAAAAGTCCATGTTTGAATCTCTATTTAATATTTTTATTTTTAGGAAGGCATCCCATACAAAGGTGGTAGCTTAGTAAGAAATTCAAACAGTGGGAATGCAGTATTTGCTAATGAAGAATTGTCCCCCAAAAGGAAGTGCGAGTGCCTTTGATGTTTTTACTCAAACAAGTGAAATTTTGCTTGCAACTCCATCATTTTGTCAACCAACAAGGGGTTAAGAGGATATAGGGTTTTACATTGGTAATAACTCTAAAAAGTGCCATGTGATTGGATCAGCAGGGGATACTTTAGGCTTCATGTAAATTTGAAGCCTTTTATCCAAATGGTAGTCAGTGAGGGGTCAAAGTGGGATAACATGTTTGTACCATCCCTAAAAGATATGGATTCACTTCCCGACTTTGGTCAATATAAGAATCCGGGCAAGGTAAAATTTAAACGTAACTAAGTCATTTAGAAGGTCCAATTCATCTTCACCCATCAAAGATTAAGTTTGAAAATTAGGTATGGCTTGGTAAAAAGGTTTAGCACCCTAAATCGCTCAAATGTTAAGATCATACCTCCCGGCATCTTTGGTTCACTTTTTACCACTTTAACCATATATTGTTAACTAGTTTGGTTAATGCCCATAAGCATGTTTCTAGTCAAATTCAATTAATTACTCCAAAGCATCCTCATAATCATTATCAAAAGGGGGATGAGAGGTCATGCCTCATGGCAAATGGAGATTATGCACATCATTATTCACATAATTAATCACAAGAGGAAGGGGATCATGCAATATGGCGAAGGGGGGTTTTGCATGTCGATCATTCACATAATGCACACATGTTTTAGATAATGATTATCATGATCAGTATTGGTGATATAATTTAAACAAAACACACAAATTAGTAGCCATCATGAGATCAATAACACCAAAATAAGAAAATAGGACTCATACCATGTCACCAAGTAAAGGAACCTAAGCATGTTTGTAGGTCCTCAATCATAACTTATCCCATGTAATTTGAATCACATTTCAACATGAATAACAATACATGAGGCAAATCATATGAATCATGAAACATGGAACTCATAAACACGACATGTAATACAAGTGCAATTTGGAGGATCTTGATGGCCTAAGGCAAGAATTATGGCATATAGGGTTATTAAATTGTCCTCCATGTTATGCTTCAAAAGGGATTTGCATCCATAGGCATACCTAACCATTTATAATCAACAAGAGGTAAGCATAAGGCCAAAATGCAGACTTTGTTGTATGCTTAAAAATTCGATCAAAGATAATAATAATTATAATAAAGCTCTTAAGATCTTAGGAATGACAAATTCTTCACTTGTTCATGGCCAAAATGGAATCAAAACAGAAACTTAAGTGTTTAATGATACATAAGGTAAGCCAATATAAAGTCTTGAAAGATGAAAAATCATAAAAGAAGCCTAAAACTTAATCATTATTCGATCATTTAAGTGAATAATGGTCCTTAGTCATAAGAACTACCTTTATTCTACCAATGGAACTCCTAAATATCACATAAGAGAGCTTAAAAGTGACAAAATCGGAGTGGACAAAGAGATAAATTTTATAACCTATTCAAAGTCAAAGTGGGATGTAATGACTAATCAGTGATTTGTACATCCTATAAGGTAGACTTATAGACCACACGAGTCTGTACAATCTATTAAGACTGTGTTTTTTAAAAAGAATAAAGAAAAGAGAAGGAGAAGAAAGAAAAATGAGAGAAAACCCTTAAATTCTCCTGAATGTTATCTTGTCTTCAAAGGCATAATAGTTTGATTCAACCCTCTAAAAATGCAATGGGAATGTTCAAAATTAAGAGTAAAAGCCTTATCTACCTTGGTTCTTAATGGGGATGAGTTAGAGTTAGGGTTTATGTGTGTTAAAGGTGTTTATAAAGAGAATTTGGCAGAGTTTCCTTAAGGTTATCCAAGTCTTTCCTTCCTCTCCAAACGGTGTGGCATTTATAGAGGAAGAAAGGTGCACCCGAGTTTGGAACGACACTAGTTGCATGGTATTCATGTCACAACAGACAAGACCATAAAAGTTTTCAAATTTAGGGTCTCCAAATGTTTGGTTGTATGACCAAGCACTTTATAGGGGATAGGCTTTTAGAATCTTCTATTGGCTAGGGTATAAGGCTTGGGTGTATAACGAAGTAGTTGGCTAAACAGCTTAGGCTAATTGGCTACACAAACCACTAAATCAAGGCTGGCAATTTTGGATTAAACTTGGTGTTGGGGCTTAATCCAAGGTTTTTTAAGGCCTTGTTCTTCTTTCTTTTGCAATTCTACTTGTATTATGAGGAATAATTCTAGTGATTTTCATAATTGGACTTGCATCCTAAGACCCAGAATCTGGTTTTCATAGGAAGCATCATAACATGGCATTGTTCATTGCTAAAGTAAGGGGACAATGCACACCATGTGTCATGGTGGATGATGGGTCAAAGATTAGCATACGCCTGTTCAAGTTGCTACCAAAGTTTAGGATGATTGGTAAATTTAGAGACCTCAGAAAGTATTATTCATGCCTATGATAAAAGGAAAAGGCTAGTTACTGGGATCTTTAAAACCATCATGAAAAACTAGAATTATAGAAACCGTAATGGAGTTTATGATTTTAGATGTCCTAATAGCCTTTTCCTTATTATTAGGATGACCTTGGTACCATCCTCTAAAAGGAATGGCCTCCAATTTGCATCAAAAGATAAACATCCCATATAAAGGAGAAGTGGTGTTTGCATTAAGCAATGTAGTACCACTCCTAAGAGGATTTCAGGTTGCCAAGATTACTTATAAGTGGGTGGATCTTAAGGTGGTGAGTATTATGCAAAAAATGAATTTTGTTATAAGACAAGGCCTTAGCAAGAATGCCATCGACATTTTTTAGTTATTGAGTATTCCCACTAACTCAGCTAAGGTAAGATTAGGTTTAAGGAGAGTTAGCTTAGAGATACTCGGGGCCCCATATCAGAATACTTCATGAGAAAAAGGAGAACCATTAAAAGAAGAAGAAGAAGTCTAGTCAGATGAAGACTCTCTTGATGAATCTTCTCTAGACAAGTGTATATCAATAAGGAAAGGTTCAAATACTAGGCATGCTATGAGACACTTAAGAAGAAGAATCAGAGAAATAGAGAAAAAAGAGGAGAAGGCTTTATTCTTTTGGTGAAAAGAAGAATAAGAAGAAAGAGACCCCTTTTAGACTATGCAAGGTCAGTAGGATGATTCACATTAGTGAGAAGACGTAGAAAACTCCCGCAAAAGAGATAAACAACCAAAGATAGAATGATAGTGATTATGATGGCGATAAAAGGAGAAGGAACAGGATAGAGAGGGGCAAGGGATTTGTTTAGAGAAAGTAAGAAATTGAGTTGGTTAATTAGACTATTTTAAAACAATATCGAAACTAATTTTATAAATATAAATATTTTAATTAATCTTTTTTTTTAAATATGAACATTTGAAGCTTACATTTCCTTTCAATTTCAATTTAACCTTAAAAAGTTAAAAATAAATGTTTTATTCTAATTAAAATAAATAGTTATATTTATTATTAATTAAACTTTTTAAGTAATCTAAGGGACAATTTTGTTTTAGACCTTTTGCTTTTGAAAATATAAGTTTGAAGCACAACATCAACATATTGGTGTATACAAATTAATAAATTTTTCCTTTTTACTTCTATGAATATCTAAATCCCATTACGAGTACACACACACACACGCACACGCACACACACATATATATATATATATACAAGAGGAAGGGAACTCCGACACAATAGTCCTTGATTCTATCACACTAACTTCCATACATTTGATTCTATAACAACAAGCTTAGAGTCTTTCACTAATCCCATTATTGGAATAGTAGCTGAATCAGACACTCCTTTAGTTGGAGCATCTTTCGTTGTGCCCATTTAGACTTTCCTTGATTCTTCCTAATGGGATGTGACTCCAACACAAGGGAAACTATAGTAGATAAGAAGTTCATTCTCTATCCTTACTCTATCTAACCATATCAATACACTCACCATTAGGCACATAAATTTTTATTTATTATATGTAATAATTAAAATCCGAAAAAGAAAAAATTTCATCAATATATTCATCATTAAAATCCAAATAGGAAAAGAATTCATCAATAATTTATATTATAAATACAGTAAGCATTTTTCATGGCAATGAAACCAGACTATGTAACAATTAAAGTACATGACCGAGACATTAGATGTACTTAGATTTCTTTGAAAACTAATTAAAATAAAATTTTAAAAATAATTTCTATAATTATTTATTTAATTATATTTGTAATAAAATTTTAATTTTGTATTTATAAATATATTTTAATTTGAATATTTAAAAATATATTTAATTTTATGTAACATTATTATTTGGAGAGATTTCAACGTTTACAATTAAAATACCAATTATAATTAATAAATAAAAATATAAAAAGACAAATACAAAAAGCTGTAATATATAAAGAAGTTTTATTGTAATACCAATTTTGTAATAATGAAACTTTAAATAGATTGTATTATGATAATTATATTTTGATATATTTGGCAAATTTTATTTTCTACAAATAATTAAATTTTAAATAAAAAAGATAAACACTAAAAATTTTTTTAAAAAACTCTAATATATATATATATATATATATATATATATATATATATATATATATATATATATATATGAGTGGAGAAGTCATTCACAATAATCCATATATAGAAGTAGTCATGAAAGCAAATCCAGCGGAATCAGGAGAATAGACCCACGCAAAGTGGACATGCGAAAGATCACTAAACTAAAGTTGGAGAGTGGAGACCAACATATGTTGGCCTACAACAAGAGAAGAGAATAATGTGATTTTGAGTTTAAATTATTTGAGAGACTGTGGGATAAAAATTTTGTAAATTCATTAAAAATTTAAATATATTAAGCAACGTTAAAAAAAAAAATTTCTTGCACAAAAAAAGAGTTTGAGAGTTGGAGACTCTTCATGCAAAATATCAAATGACACTCAAAATCCGTGTATCTTGTGTCTTCTGAGATAGTGGACTTCCACCCACATCTTTTTGTTAATCTTCTTAAGATATATTAGGAAAAGATAGAGAATGATCTACATACCAGATTTGTCCTCTTCTTCTATGCCCATAGGATCATGAGTTTTCAACCGAAGCGACAGCCTCCATATGCCCATAGATTATTCTGTTAAAAACTGAAGTCTAATGCCAATCATATTCAGGCGTGACCCAAATGTTTGAATGTGCTCCATCATGAATGCGCATGCGCTCAATCAGCTTCCGAAGCCACACATCCACAACATTCACCATGTAGGTGAACTCCAATTATTATATTTATTTTCGTTTGCACTTCCTCATTTAAGGATGATATAATAGGAAATTATGTATCACGAGAACGTTTGTTGAGTCACGTTTTTAGTTTTGAAAATATTTTTGTATTTTTTATATTTCACATTTTTCTGTATACATTTTTAAAAATATCATTTTTTGTGTCTATTTTCATATTTTTTCATTTTTGCGTTCCTTTTTCCGTGCAATATAGATCAAAATTTTACTTAGATAAAATCAAAGATATGTGAGAATCATAAAGGGAAATCTTCATTCTTTTTTGTTCGAAACACGCGTTTTCAACCGTTTCCTTTCGTTAATAAGTTTAAAGTTTTATAGTACATAATGCTTTTATATCTTATACACCATATTTCTTTTTTCTTTTTTTTTTTTACATTGATGCAGAATTTATTTACAAAAATATAAAAGTGAATGAAAATTTGGTGATAATATTATATCTTAAAGTAAAAAGATAGTTAAAAACAATTTAGTATAGTTATTATAATTATTAGGTCAATTTGGCCTAGCCGATCTCAAACCCAAAAAAGTTAATGTAAAACCTTGTCAAAACTTGTATATGGATTCGACAAATATTGAAGCCCTAATTGAAAAAGCAAATTCATATAATTGACCCCAATTAAATTAGATTGAAGGTTTAGTTGATTTGAGTTAAGTATCATAATTATCGAGGTTGCATTTAAATATTTAAAATTGAAACTAAAAATATAAAAATAAATAAAATAAATAAAATAAATAAAAAGTTAATAAAAAAACATAAAAACGAATGTTAAAACATAAAATTTTTTACTGAAATAAAAGAAAAAAGGCAAACATAACATTATCAGTATCAAGATGCTACACCTAATAGGCTAACAGTCCTTTTATAATTCCGCCCTTTCTTTTAATTTTTAATTTTTTTACTTTCTAAATTGAAAGCCTAATTGAGGGCTATGCAGTGAGCAACATAATTTTCTCCACAAATTATAGATAATTCCATTTTTTTCTCTTAATTTCTCTATTTTTTCTTTATAACCAAAAGAATCTCTTGTTAAATTTCTTCATATTTAGTTTAAATCATTAAACATTCATTTCATTACCTAAAATCTATTTGCAAATAATTATTTATATTTAGTGTATTAATAATAATGACCAAACGGGTAAATAAGTCTGTCAATTTATAACGGAGTGAGACATATAGACGAAATGAGTTTTTTTGTCAAAATTACCCCTAATATTGCACTATTTTATCAAAATTATCTTTAATCTTGTATTATCTCATTATAAAAATCTAAAATATTAGTTGAAGAGAGCATTGACTTGGAAATGATAAGTAGGTGAGGTGAAAACTATCCTCATCCTCTGTCTCACCCTCCTGATAAGAAGAATTTTCTTTCTATCCCCTCCTTCGCAAGAACTCCTCGACCCATGGAAATTCCTTGCAAGACAAATATATTTTTTCTATTATTTTTAAATTATTTTTTAAATATAATTATCTAAGTTATAAAATAAAATTACAAAATATACAATTATATATATATATATATAACTATATTTAACTTTTTCAGGTCTGAGAATCTACTTCATTGGTCCTTGTGGGACTTACAAGGGAGTATAATCCTATCCCTGTCACATGAAGAAGAAAGGGCTAAGATTTTGCACTCTATCTTAGAAAGAGATTCAGGATCACTAAAGAATAAATTAAAGAAAAATAGTAGGTTTTCTGAGAAAGGACCATTGTGTCGTTTTTTTCCTCGTTACTATCATAAATTCATGCAATTTCAAAAATGAGTTATCACAAATAACTTTAGCAATAATAATCAATAAAATTTGATAAACAATATTAATCAAGAAAATCTGATAAAATTATTTCAATTTTTTTCATTTTTACTTTATAATTAAGGCAATAGTAGAATTTTTGACCTGCATTTGCCTCACTCCAAACCACTGCTAGTGATACTTTTTTTTTTTCCATAGTAGCACTATTTTTGCACATTATTATACTTCTATTCAACTCATTTCTCCCTATATCATTTGTATTTGGAAGAATGGAAAAAATTACTACTCTACAATGAAATTACTCTTTCACGTTCTTCAATCAATCGACTTTGATTTAGAAAAAAAATTTTATTGTCGAAGCTAAGTTGTGTTCTAGAAATTTAGGATTTAAGATTCTTTAAGGGACTTCAAGGATTTAGAGATTTGAGGAAAACTATGTTTTTGTTGAAATACAATTGAGTCCGGTTCTCTTAAATATGTTTCCTGGCCATTATACATTTTTTAATATTCTTTTTAATTTTCTTGTTTTCTTTCAAAATTTGATTTTATAATTATTAAATTGTGTTTATAACACACATGCTTTCCTCAACTAGTATTTTGTAGTTTTATGATGAAATAGCACAAGATTAAAGGTAATTTAGATGAAAATACTCATTTCGTCCTCATTTGTCATTCCGTTACAAATTAAGAGACTTATTTGGCTCTTTAGCCAAATAATAACTATAAAATTCATTTCAAATAAAATGAATATTGAATTTTGAATCAATATTAATCCAATTTTATTTTTATTTAGTCAAAATAATTTTTTTAATTATATTTTGGTCTTATAAAATATATCTCTTAGAAATTACAAAGTCCCCACCATTATCCTTTCAAATAATACTGAAGGGACATAAAATCTCTCATGCGTGTTCTTACTGCCAACTAGTAAGTATCGGAATTCAGATGCATAAAAATCCAATTCAAGAAATCAACAGTCAATTTCCAAATTCACAATAATAGGACTAGAAAACTCCACCATCATCGGCATCACCTAAACAATTCAAAGCCACTAAGAGATGGAATAGTGAAGCGGTGAAGATAAGCTATGAATAAGTGATATAGGAGAGAAGCGTGAAAGTTTCAAGTAAAAAAAAAAAAAGAGATGATAGAAAAGAAAATAGTAAAGTTAATAAGAGGCATTTTAGTTTTATAAAATATATTAGCTTACTAATATGAACTTCATTTAGAAATTTTAATTATTTTGCTAGAATTGAATTAGTTATGTCTAATTTCATAAATTTAGTAAAGCATAACTCTAAATAAATTTTTATTTGAATAAAAAACACAAAATTTAGATTTACAAAAAAAAAAATTTATAAAATTTTATGAAATCCATTTAATAGTAAATGTAATGTAAATGTCAAATCATTTAACTTTATTTCTAACTAATTATCATTTAATTTATTTATTTGTATTTTACTATAAAAATATATTGTTTTCTAAAAAACATTTAAAATAACATAAATTTAAACATCTATTTATTAAAAAATTACCATGTGAATTATTTTATTTTACTTTGTTCTTATTTCGAATTCAACTTTCATATATTCTTGGATTAGTTGAATGAGTGAATTGTAATAAATTAATATAAAATAACAGTTCATTTTTATTTTAATATAAAAATTAATAAAATGAAGTTTTATTGATAAAAATTTAAATGTTTTTGTTTTTTGTGCGATATTATCTAACCTCACCAAATATGTAATATCACCCAAATTTGATTAAAGCTGTGTCAATATGTAAGCTCTTAAATTAGTTCAACATGATGTCATAATGCAACATAGAGGTAGGGATGTAAGCTCTTAAATTAGTTCAACCCTAATTGCTTACTTATGGTTAGTACCTATGCTCTTTCATCACATTACCACATAATCTATTGTAACGATTAAAAATCAATACAAAAATATGTATAAACCATTGCATTATATCTTGTATAATGAATAACCAACTACAATAGTCATTCTTTGTGTTCAATAATAACAATAACAGAAAATTATTGCATATGATACATTAAACATAGTAGTTCATGCTCAAATTTTAGTAATAGTTTAGAAATTCTTAGCCTGTAGTTTTGATTATGCAACTATTACAAACATATATGCAATGGTTCTTATGCTATTTAATATATCGATAGTTTGGAATACACTTTACACAATAGCTTTTTAAACATAAGCTACAAACTTACTTATTGTGTTAAACAATGATTATAATATTTGAAAAGCGACTGTTCAAGCCCAAGGTTTATCTATGGTATGAAGTCTTATGCAATTAACACAAATTATATCATGGACCCATGCCCATGATACATTGTGTGCCATTAGTGATACACTGTGTTTTGAGCAGTATTTGAGAGAGAGTCACACGTGCGAGTTTTTAAATTAATTGGTTGCTATAAACAAATGTTAACAAGAGTTTAGAGTTGGAATTAATTTTTTGGCTGCGATTCTCTCTTCTTTGATTTTCTATTATTTGTTTTTTTTAATATTTTGATGCCCTATTTTTTGTGATTCTGATTTTCTTTCTTGTTCAATTATTTGTTCTTTGTTCTTCAATTATATGTTCTTATATTCATTATCGTTTGTTCTTCTAATTTTTGATAAGTCATTCAATGGATGAAGTTTTTGAGAATGCGATTGTTGATTGTTCTGCAATATCAGGTGAGTACAATTTTTTTTTTTGTTCTTTGATGTTTGATTCTCTGTTGATTATGTTGTTCAATTTTAGTTTTTTTTAATGAATTCTTTGTTTGCTTTTATTGTTTTAATCTGTAGTTATTAGTTTTCTATATTTTGTTATGTTTTTATATGTTTGATTCTTTTTTTTTATTTTAAAATAATGTACATAAGGTTCCTTAGTTGAGATTTAAGGTTCATTATAGTTGTATATAAGGTTCATTAGTTATAAGCTATAGGTTTATTTGTTATATAAATTAAGTTCATTATAAATAAACTATAGGCTTAGAAATTTCAAATACATAAGTTTGTTATCATTTTACTTTAATTTGATTTAATATATTGAAGATATTCATATTATTTATTAAAATTATAAGTTCATTACATTAGTATAATTTTTTAATTATGTTTTTATTGTTTTACAATTGATAATGTTAATAATGCTTCTGATGATGAATTTGATAGAACTATCTACCAAATTTGGTGAGGAGGCTTATGTTTTTATATAATGACTATGCTTTCAAAAGGGTTTTAGCCTTGGAAAGAGTAAGCAAAGATATAGAGGTGGCAACAAGACACTGTTAATGAAAAGATTTTATTACTCAAAGGCTGCAACAAAAAAATAACAAGAGAAAATACAGTGTTACAGAAAACTTGACATTCTAACTAATTGTTAAGCTTTTATTCAATTTGATTTTTATGAAAATGGAGTTTGGACTATGACAAGACATAAAAAGGAGCACAATCATGAGTTATGTACATTTAGCAAAACTTATCTTCTTTGTTCGTATAAAGTAGTGACAAAGAACCAACTGATTTATCTTAAACATTTAAAAGAAAGTGGAGTTGTTATGTCTAATGGGATTAGATTACTTAAGAAGTAATCAAGTGGTTCTTCATTTGTGGGGTTTATTAATAGAGATACTTATAATCGTTTAGCTTTGGAAAATTTGAGGAAATTGGATGGCAGTGATTCTAATGCATTGATTGAAAATTTTAACAAAGGCAACCAAATGAAAAGGATTTCTTTTTTTTATTTTGAGGTTGATAATGATGCGAGATTGTGTAGTTTCTTTTAGAGAGATTCATGGATGAAACAAGATTATGAGCTTTTTAGAGATCTATTTGTGCATGATATGATGTATCGTAGTAATATATATGATATGATTTGTGGTCCATCTATAGGTATGTTATTTATGTTGATATTTATATTATCAAATGGATTTTATTTTTTTAAGGTTTATTTGTTACAAAATGTAGGTTCATTAGTTTAAATATACAAGTTCATTTATTATAAACTACATATTCATTATCAGCAAACTGTAGGTTTATTTATTATAAAATATAAATCCATTTGGTATAAACTATAGATTTATTATTAGTAAATTATAGGTTCATTTGTTATTCAAACTTCTATATGATGATTTTATGGATTTTATATGACTTTTTATTTTTTGATTTGTAGGTATGAATCATCACTTATGAATATGATGTTTGGATGTGGCTTTTTGTTAAATGACAGAATAAAGTCTATTGTATATTTCTTTAGTATGTTTTTGAGATCTCTGGAAGATAGACATCACCAAACAATAATGAAAAACCCATTTGTGGGCCTAGGGCATCAAGAATGGAGGTTGAATTGGTGGTAAATTTGAACTTTTGATTTTGGAGGAAGCTCACAAAAACAAAAGATTAGAGAAATAGTAGGAGAATAATGAACACAAAAGTTTTATAGTGGTTCAGGTATTAACCAACCCTACATCCACTCCCTAATTCACCAATTGGGTGTTTCACTCAATCATTCGTGTTTTACAAGCTCACACTCAACTTAATGTTTAGGCTTAAACCAAATCTTATAAGTGTTTTCCTAAGGTTCACACTTAAGCTAGTGTTTTAGGTTCACACCAAACCTTACAAGTGTTTTCCCAAGGTTAACACTCAAAATTATACAATAATTTTCTAAGGCTCACTCTCAAACCTAAACAAGAGTTTTCTATACAAGGGCTCACTCTCAAAACCAACTCAAGGTGTTTAAAGCTCACACCAAACTACGTACAAAGAAACAAAAATTTAAAGTTATGAGAATTAACTTTACAAGAGTTTGGCACAATCAATGGTTTTTTTTCTCTTTTATTCAAGTCCATTTGGTGGTGTATTTATAGGCAATAACCATAAAAAAGACATTAGAAAGAAACTATGTCTAAATCTCTAAGTTATGCTAGGCATATTTTGCATTAGATGCTCTTCAGATGAAATTTACAGCCAAGACTGAATTCGCAGTTGCTACTTTTAAACTGTCTAACAACTAGTCCACGTGGCATGAAACCATTGGCCTTTTCAAAAACTAGCTGTTGGATCTTTCTAATGGATCTTAAAATTTGCGGTAGCTATTTTCCTTTTTGGACGCGATTGTCATTGTGAAGTCGTTTGTCTAACATAAAGATGTTGTTTCATGAATTTGTGGTCCCTATCGAGATTCATGGTCACGACTTTTGAATCTTAACAACATTTTTTTCAAAATTCGTGGTCACTTCGAAATTCAAGGTCACCATTTTCGAAGGCAGATTTTCAGACTTCAAGTTTTTTTGCTTCTAATCACTTCTATTTTGTTGGCCTTTGTCACCAACAAAGGGGGTTGAATTGGTGTATGAAAATTTCTAAAAACAAAGAAGTGAGGAGGAAAAATGAGAAGATTGAAACAAGTGATTTATAGTGGTTCGGGTATCAACTAACCCTATGTCCACTCCCCAATTCACCAATTGGGTATTTCACTCAATCACTAGTGTTTTATAAACTCACACTCAACTTAGTGTTTAGGCTCACACCAAACCTTATAACTTGTGTTTTATAGGTTCACACAAAAACTTTTTACAAGTGTTTTCAAGGCTTACATTAAAACCTATCACAAGTGTTTTCAAGGCTCACACTAAAACCTATCTCAATGTGTTTTACAGGCTCACACAACAACCTTATAATGTGGTGTTTAATGCTCACACACAACAATTAACAATCTTATAAAGAAAATTGAAAGAAATGAGTAGCAAAAATTGAGAGCTTTTTTCTCTTGATAATGAATTTCTTAACCTTTGTCATTTATTAATGTTTGGTGGAGTATTTATACCTAAATTCCACTAAAGAGACTAACGACTAGTTTAACAGCTAGTCCATGTGTCAGCTTCCCATTAGTGATTTTTAATTTTTCTTACGAAAGTCAAAAGTTGTGACTTTGTGTCTTACGGCTAGTATAACGACTAGTTCACATGGCAGCTTTTCATTAGTGCTTCAGGAAAATATAGTCATTGTGTTTCTTCAGCCAGTGTAAGTCGCGGTCGCAATTTTTATTGTATAGATCGCGATCCTAATCGCGAAACAACCTGCCAAATTATGCAACTTTCACTTCTCAAATCACAGTTGCTACCAACATGTAGCCTTCGCGATTTTTGACTTCCAACGGCTTCCTAAGACATTTGTCAAACTCTGATTGTGGACATCTTTCTATTGTGAAACTTTTTGTAATTCGCGGTCTCGACTCCGACGTGACACAGACCGAGAATTCGTTTGTCATTTTTGGTTTGCTTCGTTTTGCTTGTTCGCGGTTAAGAATGACTCCGCGATTTAGCCTGTCTGATTTTTGGCAAGTCTTCTCAAGAGTCGCAGTCGCGAATCCTTGATTGTGTTGCGAGACACTTTGGAGTTAAAAAGATTTTCTTTCAACTTAACTAGAGAGACTTATTTTTCTGTAAAATCAACACTCGAATAAAACATTAGTAATGATCAATCTGCTTTGTCAAGATCAAAAGAGGCTTTAGACTTAGGATTAACCATCCTAGTCCAACAAATCTCTCTGGAGCGAAATAGTGTCTATTATTATTAAAATTATTCTCACTTTCATGGTCACAAAATTCCATAAAAGGGAATTAAACTCATTGAATAATCCTTTAGTATCTCTAGAAGTCAAGCATGCTTTTATGGTCTCAATCTTCTAGTTTAACATGTTAGGACTAACCATAGACTTCCACTTTCGCTCCATGATCTACAATATCAAGCATTGCAATATGTGTCCATTTATACACACAAGTAAAATAAGATCAAACACATTAAATCAAGAAAATCTAACATAATTGAAGCAAAATCTATTTATATAATTATAAAAAATGTATTAGACTTTCGTCCTAATTCCTATAATTGAAGAATTGCTTCATCCTATAAGAAGAAAAAGAAACAAATAAGAAAGAATATATTGAATTGAGTAAAAGAACATTTAAAAGAATAGTCTAGTCAATAAAAATTAATGAAATCATAAGAGGAAGCTTTTCCAAATCTTCATAAAATCTCCCCAAATTTTGATGGAGATGTTGGATCCACTTTTCTCTCCTAAAAACTACTTTTTTTTATTTTTTTGCTCAAGAATGTCTGTACAAAATAGGTCACGAGTCCCTTAAAAAGCAGCTTGCAATTACCATTTTAAAATCTAGATCTAACGCCTTACATGGCCATGTAACAACCCACGCTCAATCTGTTAATTATGAATTTATTTATACTAATTGGTCAACTTTGCATCACTTCATCATCTCATGCATGAACCATGCAATAGCCCATGGAACACTGCTGGAAATCACAATTTAGCTTCTTTTCGAGAAATTCTTGCACAAGCATAAAAGAAGTAGAAAATTAACCAATTCCAAATAAAAACACTAAAAATAAGAAAACTCTGAATTTTCTAGCTTAAAAACATTGTTAAAATGATTTCTATCAAATATATTCAAAGGTTTCATTTTGTATGGTCTTGATACACTTAGCAGCCACAGTGTAGTTGATATTATTGAAATTAGATCCAAAGGGGTAAGAAATTTTGAGGAGACAAATCGTCTATATGTTTAGCTATGGCTATGATGTGGGAAGAAAAAAGAATTTGTCCATATTTGGACTTAGTAATATGAGAAAATTCATTCATAAGAAATTTAGCCATTTGAATTAGTTTAATTTTTAGGAGTCCAACAAAAAAAAAAAAAAGAAAATGACTTTTTGACTTACTTTTTCATTCTTATCTCTTTGTGCATTGATGAAAAAGGTGGAAATCTAGTGAAGAGTCCAAATGTGGAGAGAAATGATGTGCTTGGCAAGTGAGGACTTAGAGTCATGCCTTGATTTAATGGATATGTCCCTCCAAAATGCATAACTCATCTCCAAGTTGACGAGATTCCATGCACCTTCTTTTTAAAGCTCGAAGAGGTTGGCTAGTTCCTATAATTTCACGCCATATTAGTCACTAAATAGCTTAAAAGATATCCAATAACATCTAAGGAGATATCCAATTTTCTTTCAATGACTTGAGTAGCTAGAACTTCTTAGTTAACTCCTCATAACCTTGCTCCTCAACAAAGATGAACTTATGCCATTAGAGATTATGGAGGTATCTTTCAATCTCATCTTTAATGCCTAAAGTTCTATAGGCAATGAGATTTGGGATTTTATTAAGGGTAATCATCATATCTTTAATGAGGGTATAGGTGTGTTTCTCCTCATCAATTATCCTTTTCATGAGATCAGGAAGAGATGTTAGATGAGGTTTAAAGAGCCTTTCCTTTAGCCTTTCTCATGGCTTTGGTTTTAGGTGCCGCGAGAAAGAGAGAAAAATAAAGAGAAATGAGGAAAAGATGAAGAGAAATGAGAAAAAGATAAGGGGTAGAGAGTTGTATTTGCTTAGGAGATATGAGATGGAAGTAATATGTGAAGTGGGGCATTTAGAGGGGTTTAAATAGGCAATCTTGGGTTAAAAAAAACTTTCACGTAAAAACTGACTATTGTGCAGTGGTCAAATTTTTTTAATGAAATTTGAAAGTTGTGGATGTGACTTCCCAATTTTGATCACAATTTTTTATTTTTTATCTAATGGTAAGAAAATAATTGGAGATCATAGGTGCGACACTCTTATCATGGCTACGATTTTTGGAAAACCCCTTAATAGCTAAAAAATTTAAAGAATCACGATCGAGAAAGACCTATTGTGGTCATGATTAAGACCTATTGTGGTCATGATTTCTAGATCAGTTTGAAATTTTAAAAAAACATATTTTTTTGCATTTGACCTTTTAATGTATGATCAAATTAATGTTTAAGTGAGTGACTTGCACATATATATATATATATATATATATATATATATATATATATATGAATATATAAAAATCATACGTATTAAAATCAATCATTCACTTTTCACACAATTGCATAAATTTTATCAAATAATCAAATCATCAAGCATGTCAAACATGAAACAATCATAATTTGAGCATCAATCATAGGGATAAAAATGAAATATGATAAAATACGCAACAAAATTATATTAAAGAAATTTCTTAAGACAAAGATCTCCCATAAAGCAATAGAATGCATAACAACTTCCTTTGAACATATGTGCATCTATTAGGTTAAAAGTATAGGAGAAAAAAGATACATTATAAGTTTAGCATTTGTTATTGAGATGGCTTAGTACCAATTAGCCATTTGAAGCTTTATCTCTTCTTTGTGAGCAATCTCCATTACCTTTGGATTTTCCATGATGAGAATTTGGTGGAGTCCCCATCCTATAATGTCAAATATTTTAATTTAGTACCAAGCATACTTAAGTCCTTGAGGGAAATTGAGGTGTGCCTTCTTAATATAACAAAATACATTAATATGACCATATCTCATATAATAGTGACAATAAAATTTAGATTTGTTAACCTTCTTGTTCAATTCTTTTAGCATGAGAATTTTGTCTCATAACATTCTTATAAATAACATTCATACAAGGTTATTTGTATGATGAATGTATGTGTCTTGGTTGTGTGTATCTTAATTGTGTATGTATATATGTGTGTGTGTGTGTGTGTTGGCTCTGGATGGTGATGAGACAACCTAAGAGGGGGGGAGGGGGGGTGAATTTGGTTGTAAACAAAAATAAAAACATAGCCAAATATTATGGAAGCAACACACATAAATCAACGCAAAGATTTTATAGTAGTTCGCTAACTTGCCTACTTCACTCCCTAAACTTTCACTTAGGCCTTTCTAATCCTTTTGCAGGCTCAAGAATGACCTTCCCTTTTACAGGCTGAAGGACAACCTTCTCTTTTACAAGCTAAGGAAGAACCTTTAAAGTCACTCTCTTTTACAAGGAATAAGAGAGCCAACCCAACCCTTGATATTTTTTTAAAGTGCAATATCAAACTTTATAGCCACTAGCAAGGATTGATCTAAGTAGTGTCAATGCCTCTCAAATTAGGCAGCAAATACAATATTAGTGCTCAAGAAAATCTACTCTAAAAAAATTAATAAAGTAATCTCACTCTACCCAAAAATACAAGCAACACCCAAAAAGGTTTGCACAAGGAACTTGTTAAATGTTTACAAGTTATTGACAAGTGTTCACAAAGTTTCTAACCTCTTTCTAGTCTTCATAAATGTTCCTTATATAGCCAAACTTTAAAACTAGTTGTTGGAACAATTGATGTTAAGTCTGATAGATTTTCTTCAAAACTAGTCGTTAGAGGAGACAACACATGTTGTTCTTCATCAACCCCATTAAACTTATAATGGTTACTTTCAATGCCTATTCTCCATTATTCAATGCCCATTGGCTTTGACTACAATGCTTATTGGAGCAAGAACAATGCCCATTGTTCATTTCCAAAAAGCTTGAACTTTATGTTCTGTTTTCAAACTTTGCATAACTGCTTTCCATGTCTGTTAAGCAATTCACAATGCCCGTTGGAAACTCCTTCAACACCTATTGAGAAGGCTCAATACCCATTTCAAGTTCTAGAAGTTTTAACTCAAGCTTGGACACTTTTCCAATGCCTGTTACGAATATGCAATGTTTTTTGCTAGGATAGATCAACGCCCATTGCGAAACTTCAATGCCAATGACGAAGTCCAGCACAGCTTAACCTAGAGTAGTTTTCTAATGCCTGTTGCAAAGGGACAACGCCCGTTGCAAGCTCCAGAAGACTTTGGCAATTTGCAACATCAAATCAACATCCATTATTCATCCTTCAATGCCTGTTGAATGGTCTAATGCCTGTTAATCTTGCATAATGCCCATCGAACTTGTTTTGGGCCTTTAATGTTTATCGGGTCTTGGCGTCACATGTTCTCCAAACATCTCCCCCTAGCATCCATAATAATCTCCCTATTTAACATTCATCAAGTCTATTTAAATCATCTAAAAATACTAAAGTACAAACATTAAAACTTCTCTTGGTTTTGTTATAGTTTTGTTATCACTCAAAACACATTATTCAAAGTAAAAGAGTGAGTCCAATGCTCTGCGGTCACATGTTTTCCAAACATTCTCCCCTAGCATTCATAATATATATATATATATATATATATATATATATATATGAGCCTTGTGTCACCTTCCCATTTCCTTTTTGAATGGGAGGTCCAGTGTTTGTGTGAGCCTTTTTAGGCATAACATTTATGCTAGATGTTTGAGGAGTAGTAGCTTGTATAAATAATGGAGGGGAAGATGTGGAAGTTGATACACTATAAAAGTCATGACCATGTCTCACAAGAGGTGTTTTTTAAGACATAGGCAGTGTATCCAAATCTTCTTTTCTTTTATGAAATATGGAAATAAAATTTCTTAGATCTTCAACTTCTACCTTTAAAGAATCATTTTCTTTGATTAGAGACTCAAATGAGGCAATTTTTAAAGATATTTCTTTCAAAGATTTTTGTGAGATCATCATTACATATTCTCAAACTTAAGATAATTTTGTTAAGATTTTTAAATTCCTTCTCAAATTTTGAATATTTTTCTTATAAAATTTCATTTTAGAAAAATATTTTTCACATTTGAACGTCATGGCTTCTATAATTTCATCATCATCTACATCAATATCAATGTAATTAACATCATCACCATTATAAGAATGAGAAGTGGAACATACCTCATTGGGAGAGTCTTCCAAGGACATGAAACAAAGGTTGGATACTTTTTCTTCCTCCTCCCCACTTGGAGAGCCATTATCCCAAGTTGTCTCCTTTTCCCATTTCTTCTTCTTATTATTCTTGGGACACTAATCGATGTGACCTTACTTGCCATATTCATAACAAGTCATTTTATTTTTCTTGTACTTGCTTGATTTGAAATCCAATAAGGATTTTCTAAAGGATCTCTTCTTTTTCTTTATATATTTTAATAAACTCCTTAACCCTTTTGGAGAGCATTGCTAATTATTCATCTTGATCATCACTTTCCTTTGAGCCACTTAAGCTTTCTCCATATTCTTGCACAATACTTTTGAGAGTAAGTGCTTTCTTCTTCTCCTTCTCCTTCTCCTTTTCTTGCTTCTCCTCCTTTCTAAAAGCCATCTCACATGTGAGGATTTTCCCAATAAGGATATCGATAAAGATCTTACCAAGGTTTTCATCAATTTCCTCTATGCTAAATACTTAAGCTCCATATTGCTTCATAGGGAAAGCTTCAAGGAACTTGTTATTGATGTCCACCAAGTCTGGGTGCTTCCCAAACTTCCTCATGTTATTTATAATGTTTAGAAGCTTATTTGTCATATTGGTGACACTGTTATAAAGGCTTCATCTTGAAGAGCTCATACTATAACAAGCAATTGGATCTTTTAGGACTTCACTTGCTTAGTTCCTTTATAGTCCTTCTTTAGAGCTCTTTAAATGTTATGATCATTTGGACAATGTTGTACTTTACAACATTCCACTTTTAATAAAATGCTTAGAAGGATTGCATAGCCCTTTTATTTTTTACATTAGAACTTCTTTGACCTTCCACCTAATATTTTCCTAGTATTAGCTCTTCAACATCATTCATAACCTTAGATGTTGTCTTTTGCTCTTCTATCACAGTGTCCCATACATCTACAACATCACTATCAAGGTAGATTTTCATCCTATATTTCTAATGGGCATAGTCAGTCCCATCACAATAGGGCTTGAGGTGGTGATGCAACCCTTCATTAACCATTTTGATCTTTGCTCATACAATTAAGTTTTTGAAAATGAGATCTAGTTATAATACCACTTGATGTCCCTTATGCACTAATAAGGAGGATTGAATTGGTGCATGATTAAAATTTTGGGTTTAGCTACTACAATGACATTGGTAGCTAAAAAATAAAGCTTAGCGACTACAAGTGGTAGTAGTTATATAGTCTCTGTTTAGCTACTACAAGAAAGTCAGTAGCTAAAATTTTGACTTTAGCAACTATAGCTTATAGTAGCTAAACAGTCACTATTTAGCTACTACAAGAATGTTAGTAGCTAAAGTAATACCTTAGCAACTACACTTGTTAGTAGCTAAACAATCATTATTTCAATGTTCATAGTCGTTTCTACAATTAATTACTACTATTTTAGCTATTATAATTTGGTAGTCGCTATTTAGTGACTACGATTGTGTAGTAGCTAAATAGCTAATACTTAGTTGTTAAATTCAGCTTAGCTACTAGAAAAATAATGAGTACAACATATTAGTTGCTAAGAATATTAAGGTAAATATGATTGAGAGCACAATAGGTCTATAGAATATTCATGTATAATAATATACAAGTTTTACCTAAAAGTTTTATTTCCTTAGCTTCATACTTTTACACATTTGCTATGTGATTTAATACCATCTCATGTAAGTTTATTTATCACCATATATGAGGTTGTATTTTATATTTAAGATGATATAATGAAATTGTAGATCATTTGAAGCTTGATTAGATGTAAAACTAATAGTTGCAAGACTAATGGTACTTGTTTCTTTCTTATTATCAACCGTCAAGACTAGATACTCCTTTAGCATCAGTTGAAATTTTAACTGACAAGTTTGATCAACCAAAAGGATTTTCTTATGTTGAATTTGTAAAGCTTGATGCTATTCAACATGTTTTTTTGTTAAATGAATCAGAGCTGCATGGCCGTTAGTTAAAGGTATTTTAAATTGTCATCTTTACTGTTAAGTGCTTTGAATTGTTGTAGATGAATTTAGTGGTGCTCTGGTTTGTCCTCAGGTCTTTGCTAAGAGAACCAACATTCTTGGGATGAAGCAGTATAGAGGAAGGTGGCCAAACACATATTCTGGGTTCAGATCCCAAAGACCGTTCATGCCTGTTACTCCTTTCTATGCCCCATATGGTTATGGGTAAGTATTAAGTTTCTTTGCTCCTTTATAAAAGAACTTAATATCTTGCATCTCTCTGCAATTTAATCTAGTATATGCGTGTTTGCTTTCTCATACATGATTAAATAGACACAGTATGGTTCTATTTGATAGTTAAAATGAACTGTTCTTTTAGTATTTTAAGTTTTTGAATGATGTGATTTAAACATTTCCTCCTAAAACATCTTAATGTTTTAAAAAACAGATTAAAGAGCATGAATCATAATGTTCTGCAGCTTACTATTCTATTATTTCATATCTATACACGGGTGCAAGTTTTGAATATCTGGAAGTATTAATGGTCAGTATAATGTTATAAACAGTATCAATGAATCTATGTAGCGACCTTGTTTAATGTAATCATTTGTATCCTTACTGGCATCTGAAAATGTATTGCAAATTATTAGCTGACTTTGGGGTATGTCATTTTTCTGTTTGAACATTGTGTTTAATCCTTTTTTTGTATTTGAAATTCTTTGATTGCTTCTGGCTAACTCTTTATTGTTTTGAGAATCCGTAACTTATATATTAGTCGCAATCGCAAGTTCTGTACAAGGGACTACTGGTGTAGACAATTGGATTCGGTTAATGAGACTATCTGCGAGGAGTTACTGGATGATGTATGATAGCTGGCAATCATGATGAAGATGTTATTTGCAATGATGAACCAGAATTTGATATGGAAGTTAAGGATTTTGCTGAAAAATCCCGAGGATTGGGTGAGGATTTGCAAGACCTTGTGGATCAAATGGTTATGTGGGGTCAAACGGATGATTTTAACAGATTGCTACTACAAAATGTTTTGGAATTTTGATATTGATCCAAGTTGGTCCTGACATTTGTATGAGTATGCCTATGAATCCTGAGTTAAATGTTTGCTTATGTTCTAATATATTATCTTTTGCTTTGTTTTTAACGTAAGAATTACGTTTGTCTTTGATACAGCAGGGAATGGTGGAAGTAGCAGCGGGGCCAACAGATCATTTTTGTTTTATATATTTTTGTTTTATTTTTATTTTCAAGTATTTTATATATATATATATGAGATAATGTTATGAGCTAATTTACATCGTATTGTTTGACTTTTGCATTAGTAGGTAGATAATTGATCACCTGACTATTAGATAAATAACATATATTAAATTTTATTTTTTAATATTTCATTTGAAGATAAGTTATTTACGTTAAAAGTTAAAAAAAAAAAGTCATATAAGAAAAAGAGACACGTGATTAAGTGGATCAATTAAGACTTATAAAATTATTCTATATTATCATTTTAGGCGAAAATTTTTTTATATTAACAATGAGTTAATAGAATGATATTAAAATGATTTTTAGGCTTTATTTATTTGGTGAAAATATTTATATTCTTCGATATTAACATGTTTAGAAAATGATATCGTATTAGATTAGTTTGATTTAATTCAATTTAATAATTTTGATCGAATTATATTTTTTTAACCGATTTTATTTTGATCAAATTTTTATTTTAACATGTTTATTTTTTATTTTGATTGAATTTTTATTTTAATTGATTTTATTTTTTATGTTATCTAAATTTTTTTATTTTATAGGTGTCTCATCAAGTACAAATTCAGTTGTCCCTGCATCAACTTCAAATGATCCCTCACAGTTGACCTACCCATAATTGATCTTTAGTGTATTGTTTAATTGTATTTTTTTAATTATAAAACATGGGATGAGGACTTTATCTATACTTTTTCTTTAAAAACATGGAATGTTAATATACTTTTTCTTTATTCTTATAATAGTATATTAAAATTTTATTTTAATTTAATTTTTTTCAATATTAATATTAATAAATAATGTTAAATTTTAATTAAATAATATTCATAAATAATATTAATAAATAGTAAATGATATTACTAAATAATATTAAGAAATATTAGAAATAAACAATATTCATAAATAATTAAAATTTAATTAAATTTAATATTTTTAAAAAATTTTAGCTACTACAACAAGTAGTAGCTAAATTGTTTCTATTTAGCTATTACAACTATGTTAGTAGTTAAAAAATAGAGCTTAGTGACTACAAGTGATAGTAGCTATATAATCTCTATTTAGCTACTACAAGAAAGTTAGCAGCCAAAATTTTACCTTAACAACTATAGCTTGTAGTAGCTAAACAGTCACTTTTTAGTGACTGCCAGAATATTAGTAGCTAAAGTAATACCTTAGCGACTACACTTGTTAGTAGCTAAACAGTCGTTATTTTCAATGTTCATAGTCGCCCCTACAATTAATTAGCTACTATTTTAGCTATTACAATTTGGTAGTCGCTATTTAGCGACTACGATTGTGTAGTAGCTAAACAGCTACTACTTAGTCGTTAAATTCAACTTAGCTACTAGAAAAATATTGACTACAACATGTTAGTTGCTAAGGTCTTAGCTACTCCAAAAATAGCAATTAGCTGCTGCTTTTTTGTAATAGCTAAATCCTTTTTTTTTTTTTGTGGCGACATACTTCGTTAAGTCTCATCATTTTACTCTTATTATTTTGAATCACATGTGTATACAAGACACAGAAGAGTACCTCAAAATGATAATGATGAAAACACTGAAATAATTAATATACATAAAAATTTATCAATATTTACTCATCTGGGTAGACCTAAAAGCAGAATGTTGATTGACAAAAAATATTACACAACTCAAATATATATTCTTCTCAATTATCGTGAAGTAACAGAATATGTCAAGTAAATGACAATACTAATTCAACTTTGAATTTTTGTGCATGTGAAAATAATGATATCCTAATATTATATTGTGAAAATATCGTGAAACTTATACATTGGCATGTTGAAGTAAACTATTCCTAATGTATCCACTGATGAGATTGATAAAAAGTTTGAGATAGAATTTCAATATTAGATATCCTATTTACTTGGCAATGGGGTATAAGTTTCACACTAAAATATATGGTTCTAATAGGGCATCAATCAATGGCAGAGTAAGTATTAATGGTTCCAACTATAGTGAAAATGCTTATGACTATTATAGTCACTGATTGAGGTCCTACAATTGCAATATCATGCACTTTCGATAAAAAGAACTATTTTATTTAAATGTGAATGGTTTGATCTGATGTCTAATGTGGGAATGAAAGCTCATGAAAATTATAATCTTGTTGAAATCAACCACAAGTATAGATTTATAAATACAAACTTTTTATATTAGTGATGTAAACTTATTAAGTGTATTATGTTCCTTATTCTAGTTTACAATGAAATAAAGCTGATTGGTGGGTTATATGCAAAATAAAAGCTAGATCTAATCTATTATTAAGACATCTTCTCAAACTCCTTTTTAAGAGGATGTTGATAATTTGCTTTCATTGAAATTACGGAGAACGAGCTAGTAGGAAGTTTAAATGGTCAAGGTAAATGAACTAGTAGGAAGTTTAAATGATCAAGGTAAGTCATTTATTCATTTAAACAACAAAAATGAAAAAATGGAGATACAATCAAAGTCTGAATCATTAGAAGATTTACTTTTTGAAGATGATATATATTATGATGATTTGGAGTAAATAAAACATTTCATTATAATTATATTTCATTTATAGGTATATGTACACTTATGAATTGTACTTTTTGTTATGTAAACATTGTATTAGATATATAATTTTATATGTAAATTCAGATAACATGATGGATACCTAGTGATTCAAGTACACCTTGTCGAGGTGGTACAGTAAGTAGAAGATGTAGTTGTGATTACATGACACCTCTGCCAGTGATTCCTTTATTTGGCTTTACTGCTTTTACATATGTACTATCGTTGACTCCATCTCCACCTACTTCTTTAACTCTTTCTCCATCCTCTTCTACTCCTACAACTCCATCCCCTATTACAACTCCTCCATCTACTCTCTCTACATCATTGGATCCTGCCATCTCTAAAGGTCTAGCTACACCATTGAATCCAGATGGTGCTTATACAATTTTTGTTCCCTAGTTATGACTTCAAATTTTTTTTTTATAGCATGAGAGGTAAGTAATAATTATTTTATCCTTTTTATTAAATATTTATCAATTTTCATAAAACTTTTTTCTTTTATAGTTTGCATCCATCTGATAGATGCTCTCATGTGTGTCAAAAGATCTTCAAGTAGAAAATCCATCTAGATGGCTACACGCATATCCATTTTGGTGCAATTAGATTAGCTCTTTCCTATCATGGAAGAAAGGCTCTTGCCTATTTTTGCAAGAATTACTCTTTTGGATACTCAATATCTACAGTAACATCATGTAGTCATTTGCATTGTAGAAACTTCTCTCAATGCAAGCTCTATCATGTTTACCTTTTATCCTAATTTAAATATGGCTTTTGATGGTCCTAATGTTTTATTTGCTCTAAAGGTTTAGATTCAGATTCTTAGAGCCCCTCAAGTAGTTTCAGTGACTGTAGCTATTATATACTACCAGATGATCTATAGAGTCTAGAATTATGCTCTGGATCTTTCTATGTCACATTCAAATGATGCTTTGCACATTGTAACTGATTCATAGAATGCCCCAACACCCATCCATGTACCCAAGTAGATAACAAAGCAGGAACTTCTCTTACTATTGCTCGAAAAGTAGGTAACTAGTTATGTAAAATTCATGAGAATACCCAACCAGTATAGTCTGTAAAACTAGTCTTACGAAAAAGGTCTGATGGTACAGTAAAGATGAGATTTGAGAAATTTTCTTCTCTCTCTTCTTCTACTTCCTTAGTCTTTACCACTCAATAAATGATGAGTCTATACCATCCAGAAGAAGATGTTCCTATCGTCCATTTAGAGAAGATGGAATGTTGGTATATGCTTTCAAAGGAAGTGGACACTATTATTTTGACACCTACTACTGTGATGATTATTACTATGACACTCTGGATGATGAAGAAACTTCCAAAAATTCTAGAAAGAAGAAATTAAAAATCTATTTTGAGATTAATCTCTGAAAAAATACGAAGATGATGATCTATCAGTTGGTCTTCTTGGCTAGCCTTAAGGTAAATATGATTTTCTTATCTAGTTATGGCACTAGTCATAATTGTGTTCATGTTAGGTCTCATAGTCTGTGAAGACATTTTATTAGGAGGAGTTCAAGGTATGTAATATTATCAATTCAAAGCTAAATATTTATCAATTATTTAATTTATTTATTCACTAATTTTTGTGTCTTTATTATTGTTACAGAAGTAGTTTTAATGAGATTAGGTGATCGATGTCTTAGTTTAGACAGCCTCCTTTAAGAAGGTTGCATTGTGGTACAAGAATATATTTCATGATTTGAAGAATAACGGTAATGAGATTTAAACGTTTGATGAGGCCTAGGATCACTGGCAGACATAATGGATTCTTCGCACTTTCACACTTTATCTCCCCAAGCTAGTCTCAACTGGAGGACAAAGAAAGGAGGTCCTAGCTCAGGTTCATCCAAACACATAAGAAAGGTTTATACCCTATTTAAAGCATGCAAGACAATTGGTAATTAAGTGTATTTTATTTTTTAAAATTACTCTATAATTTTTTTAATTAAGTTTTTTTAATCTTTTCTTTTCATTAACTTAACAATAAACTTAACAATTGGGACAAGAGGTTATGTCCATCAATATTTTTGTGCATACAGACACGAAACAACATAACATGTAAACCATCATTTATACACACTTGAGGAGTGTTCATGTAAGTCATAACATATTTAAATTAAAATTAAATTTTTATTGCTCTATTATTACTATTATCACTTAGATTTTGCAAAATGCAAGAGGATATTGGTAAACAACGTGATTAGCTGTCGCAACCATCTTTAGGATGTTGTGAGCCTCATCAAATAGATAAGTGTGAGGTTTTTCTACTGGTGGTGGGGAGTTGAGTCAAGGAGCAGATATATGGCATGAGTTCCTAAGCCTAACATTTCCATGGTGATTTGGGTGCAATCTCTTATTTTGTCCCACTGCCTTTCACATTGCAATAAAGAGGTCGACAAGCGAGTAAATGAAAGGATCACTACATATCACTTTAATGTCTAGTCTTTTAATGTTTGGATGCGCGTTATGGAGGACTGGTTGCACTCAATGTCTCTACAAATTGGGATACCTCTTCCCTCTCTTCTACAAACAATTATACCTCCTATTCCGACTCTCGCTACTCTTGCTTGCACAACTGCCCCTCCTGCTCTGTCTCCTGGTCTTGCTTGTGCTATTAATCCTATTTTTGTTGCTTCTGCTCCTACTTTAGTTCCTGCTACTGTTGCTCCTATTGGTCAGGCTAATCCTGCCTCTAATGCTGATAATTATTTACTTGATTAAGAGGATGCAGTAATACTAGTTACATTTATTTTTTTTTATTGAAACTATATATATATATATATATATATATATATATATATATATTAACATTATAAAATTTTAAAATAAAAAATTCATCTAAAAATATACCAAAGGAATTAAAAAAATAAAAGATTAATTTGTTTTAATGTTACTAATAGAATGTCAATCGATTAGTGAAAATATTTTAAAAAATATACAGACAAATTATTGACGGACCCAAAAAATATACCGACGGATTTGATTTGGATTCCCGATCCAATTACTGATGGACACTTCATCGCTAATAGACGACAATTTTTCATTACCTTGGTGATGGAGATTCATGTTCTTAATCGGTCAGTAATCTTACCGACAAACTAGAATATTTGTCAACAAAGCTTTACCAACCAAGCCTTTTGTAACAGACTTAGTCGATCGATATTCCATCAGTATTTAGATTTACTGACAGATTTTATGTATTTACTGACTAAATATTTCTTCGATAATTCGGTATTTTCATGTAGTGATATTCAATAGGAGTAAAATTTTTTTATTTCCAGAAATAAAATATATTGATGAATAGCATGGTTTGACAGAATCAAAAAATTATAATTTTAAAAAATAAAACCTAACAGCAAATAACATATTTGATAGGGTCAAAAAAAATTTTTAATTTCAAAAAAATAAAAATTTTCAATTAATAGCATAATTCAATTAAATTGAAAATTTTTATTTCTAGAAATAAAACTTATCACTGAATAGCATAATCTGCAAAATGAGATAGCTATAATTTCAATAATATAATTTATGAACGAATAGTATAGTTCGATAGAATCGAAAATTATAATTTAAAACTAAAATTTATTAAAAAATAGCATAGTTCAAAAGAATCGAAGATTTTAATTTTAAAAATAAAATTTTTCAAGGAATAGTATAATTCGATAGAAACAAAATTTTTAGGTTCTAGAAGTAAAATCTATTAATGATCACTAATCGATGATAGAATTGAAAATTTTAATTTCTACAAAAAAAAAAATCTATAATTACTAGTAGAGCATGTTTGGCAATGCTATTAGAAAAATCTGATTTCGAGATTAAAAAAAAAATAAAGGAAATTCTTACATATGATTATAGATTTTTTTTAAATATAAGTTTTATAAGTAAGAAATTGCTATAGATAAAATTTTTAAAGATAAATTTTTTTCAAAATCAAAATTTTTACTCATAAAACTCATATTAAAAAAATTATAATCAATTATGAGAGAGAATATCTTATTCCTTCCGTTCCCATTCCATAATAAGAGCCACTTTTTAATTTTGTACAGAGATTAAGAAACTATTAATTACGCTACATTTTAAGGGGAAATGACTAAATTACTTTTTTTATATATAATACTCAAATTAAATGTATTAATTAAACTTAAATAAGGATAAAGATGAAATTGAAAAAATAATTAAAGTCTTATTAGTATTTTAAAGGGACAAATATTATGGAACAAAGAATTTTTAAAAAAATCATAATTATTATAGAACGGAGGGAATATATTTTTTTAATCTCAAAATCATTTTTTTCAATAACAATACATATAGAAAGTTGGAAGTTCAATAAAGTAAATGTGGATATATATATTGTTTTCAAATTTGATGAAAAAGAAAGTAATATTATAGTTGAGAGTATAAATGTTCGTACAAAGAATTTGAATTTAAATTTTCAATTTTTAAATTCGTACGGAGAATTTGAATTTTCAATTTTTAAAGTCTGAATATGAAAATTAATTAAGGGTAATAATGTAAATGCAGAAAAAAATTAATGCTAAAATTACATGCTTATCCCCAGTGATATTGATCAACATGGTCTCCATAGCAGCACCCTTTATAGCCCTACCCTCCCTCCCCAAATAGGCAAAACGAAACTTCAACTCTCCAGGCCTCACCTAATAGAGAATTCAATGACTCTCTAATCAGTTTCTTTCCGTTTTAACCTCGTTATTTGGGCTTCAAGCAATTAATCACATAACGACGCAGTTCGGTGTTACTTTTTGAATTGTTTAGACGCTGAACTTGACCATCGATCTGTTTTACCGAAGCAAGTGTGTTGTTGTAATTGATATTCTAATGGCGAATCATCCAGCAAAGGTGCACCTTTGTTGCACTTGTTTTTTTATCTTTTTCAGGATTTTATGTTTCTGTTTTATTTATTTATTTGTTTAAAAACTTAGATTTTTTTAAAAAATAAAAAATTGAATTCTATTTTAATGATTCACTTATTTAAAAATATATATATAAGATAATTATTTTTAGTTAAAACATAATTTTAAAAAATTGAATTATATTTTAATGATTCTCTTATTTAAAAATATTATATATAAAATAATTATTTTTTAGTTAAAAAATAATTTTAAAAAATTAAAATTAAAAAATTTTAATTTAATACTTATTCTAAATAAAAGAATTATTAGTAAAATTCTTTTTTTTTTTTCTCTTTAATTTGTTCTAAACGGCGCCATATCCAAAGTCATGCATTACCACTATGTCACTAAAGTCACTCAACATTGATGTCACTGTGAATTTAAATTAAGCCTTATTGGGTTTTTAATGTTATGGTTTTTTTTCTTACTGTGAGTAGAAATCCAGAATTATCATTCAGGGCGCGAGTTCGGATGATGATGATTTACCATTATCATTTTGCTTTCCCAGCAAAAAAACTAGGCCGTTTATGTACTCTATGCCTCGTCAAGACCAAGAAAAGAATCAAGAATTTCATGAACCTGCTTCAAGGTCATCACATATTGAGAATGGAGCTGATTATATAGACATTGATAATATACCTCAGGAGGACTTTGTCAGCCATTGCTCCAAAGGCTTCCTGGTTATGTTGCTCCTCTTCCTGTATACCATTCTGGTACGCTTGTATACATATACCCCCTTTTTTTTTTTTTTTGAGCATTTTCATTTTTTTGTATATATATTTTAAATTTTTAGTTTTTTATTTAGGTCTTTTTAATTTTTTTAGTTATTTGTAGTAAATAAAACTTGTCCAATATATCTATATAAATATAATCATTAAAATAAAATTTAGGTCTATTGGTAAAAAAATCAAAACCTTTGCATGTATTGACAATTATATTAATTCTTTTAATTTTAGTAAATTTAGCTAATTTTACAAAGTTTTTCACTATTATAACCAATTTGAGATTTTGATCAAAATTAGATGATATGACTCATGATGTGTCGTCAATGTAAAATTGAATTTTAAAAAAGATGTGTTCAATAGGTCCCATTAATTTTAAAATTTAAGCTTACATGAATGACACATCATGAGTTATATCATCTAATTTTGATCTAAATTTTACTTTGGCTGTAATTGCCAAAAACTTTGTAAAATTAAATAAATTTGTCAAATTAAAAGAATTTGTTATAATCGTCAAAATACGCAAAGACTTAAAATTTTTTTTATCAATAATCTAAAATTTATTTAAAGTTTGATTATTATAAAAATCTGTATTAAAATAGGACATTCCATTGATGACGAAATTGAAGTTAATAAAAATATCTCAAACCATAGAGAGTATGAGAATGTGCCTTGAATAGCTCTACCATTTCACAAACATAGCCATCCTTCAAAAACGTTAAAAAGAATATAATGTTGGTCATGTTGGAAGTAAAGGAAATTTGTTTGATATGAAAAGCAATATTGATGGCATGAAAATAATATCATTGAAATACAAATAGAAGTACGTTCAAACTTCTATTAGAAATGATAATAACAGCATTATGTTCAAACTTCTACGAGAAATCAAATTCTACTACTAATCCATCAATTTAATATAGGTGGAAATAGATCCAAACTTCTATGTTTGACAATTTGATTTTGAGACAAAAATTACAAGAGATTCTATCTTATAATTGATTATAACTTTTTTCAATATGAGATTTATGAGTAAAAAACTTGATTTTAAAAAAAGATTATCTTTGAAACTTTTATCCATAGCAATTCTTTTAGTTGTAAAACTTGTATTAAAAAATATATATAATCAGGTATGAGAAAAATCTCTTTTTTTTTTTTTTGGCCTTAAAATCTGATTTTTTCAATAGCAGTGCCAAATGGGTTAACCAAAATCAAATTATACATTAATAATAATAATAATAATAATAATAATAATAATAATAATAATAATAAATAAAATTAAGCATAATCTTCACATTAAGACTATTTCAATCGATTCAAAAGTTTTACCCCTTTTGTGCTTTTATATATAATATAAATAGATAGATAAATAAGGATAATTCCTTGTATAGCTAAGAGCTATATAAACAGTCATGTAGCTCTTAAGCTATATTTATTTTTTAAAAATAAATATTGATATAGTATTTGATCACAATAATATAATTAGCGAATGAAAATATTATATCAAAATAAAGACATGATGATAAATCATATATTTAAAATTAAAGTCAAGTATAATTTAATATTGTTATTATTACTATTAGAGAAATGTTAGAATATTTGAAATTGAGCTTTGCATATATAAAAAGTTAATAAAATAAATATAAAAATTAATTCAAATATATATATATATATATATATATATATATATA
>CATIWR010351456.1:0-12587 GCA_949677035.1 Omphalea diandra
TCACATTGTTTTCCTAATCATGTTTTTAAACTAAACAAAGCCTTATATGGTTTAAAACAAGCTCCAAGAGCTTGGTATGAAAGGCTTAGTTTGTTTCTCTTACAAAATGATTTTGAGAAAGGAAAGGTTGATACTACACTATTTATGAGAAAGCACAAGCATGACACGTTAATTGTCTAAATCTATGTTGATGATATTATCTTTAGTGCTACTAATGAATCTCTTTGTGAGGAATTAGCTAAGTGTATGACTAGGGAATTCGAAATGAGCACGATGGGAGAGCTCAAATTCTTTCTTGGTCTACAAATCAAGCAACTTAAAGAAGGGATCTTCATCAACCAAGCCAAATATACAAAGGAAATTATAAAGAAATTTGGCATTGAAGAATGCAAGGTAGCAAAAACTCCAATGAGTAGTACCATCAAGATAGACAAAGATGAATTGGGTACGGTAGTAGAAGAAAATAGATATTGAGGTATGATCGGATCTCTACTTTATCTTATTGCTTCTAGGCCAGATATAATGTTTAATGTTTGTATATGTGTTAGGTTTCAATCTTCACCTAGGGAATCTCATTTGAATGTTGTAAAGAGAATTTTTAAATATTTGCATGGCACTATTCACTTAGGACTTTAGTATCCTAGGAACTCTTCCTTTAGCCTAGTAGGGTATTCAGATGCAGATTACGCATGTAGTCTTTTAGATAGAAAAAGCATTTTTGGGACTTGCCAATTCATAGAAGAATGTCTAGTCTCTTGGTTTAGTAAAAAGCAAGTATCAGTTGCCTTGTCCACCGCAGAAGCCGAGTATGTGGTGGCAGGTTGTTGTTGTACCCAAGTTCTTTGGATGAAACAACAATTAAAGGACTTTGGTAAAGTAATTGATCACATTCCTATCAAATGTGACAATATTAGTGCTATTAATCTTTCAAAAAATCCCATTCAACATTCTAGAAGTAAGCATATAGATATTAGGCATCACTTTCTTAGAGATCATGTGCAAAAAGGTAATGTTGTGTTAGAATTCATTGACACTAATCATCAACTTGCAGATATTTTCACTAAACCTCTAAATGAAGACAGGATGCACTTCACTAAGAGAGAATTGGGAATGCTTGATGGAAGCTCCCTCAAGTGAAAATTCTTATTTGATCTTGTGTGATATGTTTGATTGATGATTGATATGGAAGGTTTTATTATTTGTTTCTAGGGGATCACATGTTTTTTCAAAATTTTCATTCTTATCTTTGATGACTCACAATTCGCGGTCGCTATTCATTCTTCACGGTCGCGAATTACAAGTCAACTTTATCGGCTGTCAAATGTCAATTTGTGGTCGCTAAAATCACTCTCCACCGTAAATTTTGTCAGAATTTCAAAATTATGACCGTTGCAGCGCGCATTCCCGAGGAAAATTTGTCCGTTACTCACATTTTTCAAAATTCACGGTCGCGACTAAGGAAATCATGGACTCGAATTATAGTAACTGACTTACATTTATGAGATTTGATTGCCAACCCTTCATTTAATCAATTTCTAGCCGTTTGTTACCATTTTCACACCCCTTGAAGCCTATAAATAGTGATTCCATCACAACTTCAATTTACAAACCTGCAAATCTCCTAATCTCTCAAATCTTCCTTTTATTTCTCAAGATATTCTTCATGGCACCAAAGAAAGCATCCAGAGCAGACAAGGGTAAGGGAATAGCATAACCCTCTACTCCTCCTTCTCTCCTCAACATGAAGGGAGTCACTCGCGAAGAAAAAGAGAGGTACAAAGCCAATCTCTCCAAAACCATTCTCCCTAATAAGATTCCATCTTCATTTCTGCTAGAGTCCCTCGGACTAGCCAACGAAATCCGAGCATTCCTGTCCAACATTGGTTGGAATGACTTTATCTTTCGCGCGGAACCTGAATACGAGAAGATAGTTTGAGAGTTTATGTGCACGGTTCAATTAAGCCGTAAAATGGAGTCTCTAGTGAGGCAGTACGGTATGACGTTTTGGGCTTTCGGTGATCCCTACTTCATCACTTTTAAGCAGTTGTCCAACATCTTTACTCTTCAAATCGGTGAGCATATTCCTTTTGTCATTGCTACTCTCGATGTAATTAATTCAGAATTTTGGGCTGAGATCTCTATAGAGGCTAAGCACGACCCAATGTCTTCCTTGGCAAAACATATCAAGACCTTACCATTCTAGATTCTCCACCGAATAATCACGTTCTCCATCAACGCAAAGGGCGATGGGAACAAAAAAGTCTCACAGAAGGATCTTGCGTTCCTCTTTTGCCTAGTAAAGAACAAGCCTATTCAGACCGTCAGGTATCTAGTGGATTAATTGATTCATATGAGCACTAAGCCGAAGAGTCAATTCTTGCTTCCATCGCATGTCACCGTTATATACCACTTTGTGGGCGCTCTAAACAAGGAGAAGGAAAAACTTCTTACTAAAAAATATTTGTCTTCACATAACTATTTGGATCTCACCTACCTCGTCAACGCTAAGGCGATACATCTTGACTCCTACGCCTATATGCTTGGCGCTTATGGTGCACAACGAATGGAGAGCTCTCACGCATCTAAGAGGAAGCGCCTTCACCTTGAAGAGGTTCCTTCTTCAGCCCCTTCTACTCCTCCTCCACTAAAGCCAAAGGCAAAAGTATCCCTCTTTACCATCAACAACAAGCTTGATAAGCTTATGCGGATGGTGAAGAGACAATCTTTATTCCTCTCTCACCTCCACAGCGACATGGTGGATCTTCAAGAAAAGCTTAGAATTCCTCCCTACCACCTCCTCAACTTTATGAAATTTGACGATATACAAGATGGGGATGAAGGTGTGGAAGACGACAATGAGGCTGAAGGTGGCCTCCAAGAGCCTGCGGATGACTCGTCTGGATATAATAGTGATTCTTCAATTTTTTAGTTTTTTTTTTTAGGTTTCTCTAAGTACTTTGTTTTTCTTTGTACCTTTGTAATCAAACTTGTGATCTCACATTTAGTGTATCTATAAAAGTTTGTTCTTTTTTCCATCTCTTTGTGTTAAGCAATTACTTTTATCCTTATGATTAATGTTTGTTCCTTATCTACTTTTGCTTCTTATTCCTACTTATGCTTAAATTTTCCTTTAATTATCTTTCGTCTTATCTAACCTTTTTGATCTTGCTAAAGGGGGAGAAATAAGATAAAATAAGATAAAATAGAAGTGAAAAAAAATTATAAAAATATCCAAAGAAGAGATAACTATTTAAGAGAGTGAGTGCATAAGTTGAGGGGGAGCAACTATTAAGGAGCAACTTAACTTTACACTTAGAAATCTTTGCTAAGCTATGATTCAATTTTACTTTTTTGCACTTATTTTTCACTTTGGATCAATCTAGGTTGTCAAAATCAAAAAGGGGGAGATTGTTGGACTATGATGGTTAATCCTAAGTCTAAAACCTCTTTTGATCTTGACAAAGAAGATTGATCATCACTAATATTTCAAATAAGTGTTGATTTTGTGGAAATAAATAAATCTCTCAAGAAAAAATGAAAGAGTTGATAAACTCCAAAGTGACATGTAAATCGCGACCACAACCTAGGATTCACGACTGTGACTTATGTTAAGACATGCTAAAATTCAAGCAGGCGAAATCGCGGAGCCATTCTCAGCCACGACCTATGGAAAAGAAGAAGCCTAAAATGTGACAGACGAATTCGCGGTGAATGTCACGCCCTAGTCACGACCACGAATTTCAAAGTGACTCAAAAAGGAAGCAAGTCCACAACCACAGCTTGACAAGTGTCCTAGAAGACTGTTGGAAATCAAATTTCGAGAAGCATCTTGTTGATAGCGATCGCGAATCTTAAGGAAAAAAGATGACCACTTCGACAGATGGATTTGCATCCTCTGTCGTGTCCTGTACAAGAAAACTCACAACCGCGACTTCTGAAAGTAGGTAAAAGACAATGGCTTCCTGGTGAACTAATAAGAAGCTGCCACGTGGACTAGCCGTTAGACACAAACGGGGTTTCCCTTAAGGAATTTGGATTTCGTGACCACGAAATGGTAGTAGTGACCGCGATTGCATCCTGACAAGCATTTAATGCAGAATCTGTCTAGTATAGTCTTAAAGATTTGATGAGCTATGATCTGCAACATCTCTTTGGTGAAGTTTGGCTATAAATACACCACTAAACAACCATGAATAAGATTGCTAAGGAATTTATTACAAGTGATTAAAGCTCTCAATCTTTGTTACTCATTTTCTTCAATTTTCTTTATGAAATTGTAAGTGTTAGGTGTGAGCATTAAACACCAAGTTGTAAGGTTGTAGTGTTAGCCTGTAAAAACACTTCAAGAAAGGTTTAAGTGTGAGCCTAGTGAAACTCTTGAGTGAGGTTGTGTGTTAGCCTAAAAACACATTGTTGTAAGGTTATGTGTGAGCCATCAAAACACAAGTTATACAAGTTGGGTGTGAGTTTGAAAACACCTTGAGTTAGTGAAATACCCAATTGATAGATTGAAGAGTGGACGTATGGTCAATTATACCCGAACCACTATAAATCATTGTCTCATCTCTACTCATTCTTCTTCCCCTCATCTTTGTCTTTTAATTTTTTAATATACCAATTCAACCCCTCTTCTTGGTGCCAAGGGACAACACAGATAATTTTTGAATAGATTTCTTGAGTTCTTCATTAGAAGTCCTCAATTCATTTACAAGCTCATTTAAAGACTTGTATTCATCTTCTAGTTTAAAGCACTTCTTCCTATAGGTTTTAATTTGTGACTTATACTTGTCACACTTCATAGTTAGAGCTTCTAAAAGCTCTTCATCTATATCATCTACCTCATAATCAAAATTAGAGTGGGAAGATATACTTACCTCTTGTGAAGAGTCCCCTAGTGCCATGAAGTATATGTTAGCCACCTCTCCTTCTTCCTCTTCTTTACTTAAGCTATCATCCCAAGTGGTCGAGAAACTCTTCTTCTTCTTCTCTTTGTCCCTTCTCTTCTTCTTCTTTAGCTTGGGATAGTCATGTTTGATGTGGCCTTGCTTGCTACACTCATAACAAGTGACTTCATTTGATTTTTCTCTAGGATTAGGAGTTGTCTTCTTAAAGCTTCTTCTTTCTTTTCTCCTTCTAATTAACTCCTTAGTCCTTTTTTAGAGCATTGTTAGCTCTTCTTCTTCATTGTCACTTTCTTCATCATTAAAGGTAGTTTCTACTTCTTTCTCCTTTAATGAGGATTTGAATGTCAAGGTTTTCTTCTCAAGTTTTTCAGATTTTTCTCCTTGACTCCTTATTTGTGTCATCTCCTCATCTTTCTTTTAAGGCTAACTCATGAGTTAAGAGTTTGCCTATCAAGACATTTGTTTGTACCTTCCCTATTTTTGGATTAGATTCTTGAATACTATACACTCTAGCACCAAACTTCTCAAGAGGCAAAGATTTCAAAATTTTGGAGTTTACCTCATGATTTATGAGAATCCTTCCAAACTTCTTCATATTGGTGATGATTGCTAGGAGTCTGTTGGTCATGTCGATGAGGCTCTCATTCTCCTTCATCATGAACAACTCTCACTCTGTCACATACATTTATAGCCAGCTGGATTTCATCAATGTGGTGCCTTCATGATAGTTCTCCAATGCTTTCCATATCCCATGGGTTGTTTAGCAATGTTGTACTCTTCCAATCTCTTCTCTTGAAAGAGAACTTAGAAGAATTGTCATGGCTTTTTTATTCTTACCATTTGATCTTCTATGTGCTTCAACCCACTCTTCTCTTAGAATGAGTTCTTCACTTCCATCTACTACCTTGGTGGGTGGCTTCCATTCTTTAACTACAACATCCCAAAGATCCACCACATCTGTGTTAAGGTAAATTTTCATCCTATACTTCCAGTGAGCATAGTCAGCTCCATCAAAGTAGGGTTTGAGATGTGTGTGGATTCCTTCTTGTGCCATGATCTTTATTCACCCAATGAAGGTTTGATTGTGAAACTTGGCTCTAATACCACTTGTTGGCCCTAAGCACCAAGAAGGGAGGTTGAATTGGTGTGGTGAAAATTAAAAATAGAAGAGTATAAGAGAAATAAAGACACACGATTTATAGTGGTTCGGGTATAATCGACCCTACGTCCATTCCCCAATTCTTAGTAATTAGGTATTCTACTAACTATCAATGGTGTTTTCAAGCTCACACCAAACTTTTACACTTGTGTTTTCTAAGCCTCACACAATAACTGTTACACTTGTGTTTTAGAGGCTCACACAACAACCTTTACACTTGTGTTTTTTAGGCTCACACAACAACCTCTCTAGAGTGTTTTGACAGGCGAACACTTCAACCTTTACAAAATGGTGTTTATGATCACACCAAATAATCAATTAAAGAAGAGGTAAGATTGAGTAGCAAAATCGCAAGAGTTTGGTTATAAAGTTATAAATTCTCTTGCATTTACATCTGTTTGGTGAGGTATTTATAATCTCTACCCACCAAAGAGATGTTGCAATAAAACTGGTATAAGATCTTCAAAGTGTGCTAGACAGCTTTTGCATTAAATGCTTGACAGGCTTCATTCGTGGTCGCTACTGCTCTTTCGCAGTTGCGAATTTTGAATTCCTTAAGGAAAACTCTGTTTGTGTCTAATAGCTAGTCCACGTGGCAACTTTTGATTAGTTTACTAGGAAAATGTAGTTGTTGCCTTTCACCTACTTTCATAAGTCGCGGTCGCGAGCATTGTTGTACAGGCTACAACAGAAAGACGCAAATTCGTCTACCAAAGATGGTCATCTTCTTCCTCATGATTCGCGGTCGCTACCAACAAGATGCCTCCGTGAAATCTAACTTTCAACGGTCAACTGGGACACTTGTCATGCTGTGATTGTAGACTTGCTTCCCTCTTGAGTTACTTCAAAATTCGTGGTCACGACTAGGACGTGACACACACCGCGAATTCGTCTACCAATTTTGGACACCATCATTTGGATGAATCGCGGCTAAGAAAAGCCTTCGCGATTTCACTTGCCTGACTTCTTGTAAGTCTTCTAATGGATCACAGTCATGAATCCAAAGTTACAATCGCGATTTAGAAGACATTTTTCATACTTTGAAGATTTTGTACTACATCCAACTTCCAGCTTAGATTAAAAAAAAAATAAAAGGGCCACAAAACAACACTAATTTGAAATACTATACATGATCAATCTCCTTTATCAAGATCAAAAGAGGTCCAAGACTTGGATTAACTACCCTAGTTTAACAGCAACTTTTATGTCTTACTCTTTTGATAAATCAACTTCAAAATATATGAAAATAGCCAAACTGAGGAGAGTTTAGTGGTTTGTGAACTAGTCCCAATCAAAGAGCCATAGCTCCACACACACACCATATTGACCAAAACTGCTTTACGTACATTTAGATAAGGCATAAACCTATAAGTTTTATGTTTTGCACTTTCCCTAATTCCTCTATTGTGGCTGTGAATTCGTCAGTGTAATAAGCTGCTTTAACAATAAAATCAACACAATCAGCTTTTATTTTTCTTAAGCTTCAACCTCCATATATGAGCTCTACCTCAAATTACTCTTTAATTCCTAATCTTGAATGTTTAATAAGTTATAAGGGAGGAATTTCATGTGAGAAGAAGATAAAATCACTTACATCTTTTGCTAAGACTAGAAAAGCTTAAGGTTCCTTTCTAGGTAGCTCACTTGTCTGCCTCTTCTTCTTCTTCTTCTTCTTTCTTCCTTAACTCTCTCTGTCTTTTGCTGACCCTTATATTTTTCCTCTCTTTTATGCTCTTAAAGGAAGAGAAATTCAATTTGTATACCTATTCTAATAAGACAAAATCATGGTATCTCACTACCATTGGTTGGAAGTTAAATATTCCTCTTTTAGTCCCTCTTCTTCACTCCTTCATCATCTCCATCAATCTATTAATCCCTATATGCCCCTTATATTTAAAAAAAAAACTCTAAAATGACATTATTAATGATGTTATAACATGTACATAACATAAGATAATTTACCATACAACTATACAAACATCACATCTTTGTTCAAGTGCCCAAAATACAATGGTGCAAGTGTCATTGTCGTGGTTATCAAATTCCCATATAAATGATCATTTATCCAATGCATATGTTCATGTAGGATTGTAAATCATTTATGCAATTATTATGTTCATGTGAGAATGCTAATGAATGATGATAGGGATATTACACTTATAGTTATCTTTAGTTAATTATTTACTTTTGTAAGGAACCTTGAAATAAGGTGTTTTAATACTAGAAGTTAGTTAGGCTAGATCTTGGTAACCAATAGGATTATTTCTTTTAAGTCTTTATGTGTGAGTGAGATTATTTTGTCCTAATGGGATTGGGAATTAAATTTGGCCAAAACTTGTAAGGCAGAATTAGATAGGGTTTTTTATGGTTTTCTTAACATTTGTAAAGGGTATTTAAGCCCCTATTTAGCATCAATAAAATATAGATGATAAACCTTGTGAGATTGATTCTCTTTCTGAGGTCTTGAGTGGACTTGGTGAGATTGTTAAGTGAGCTTGATAATTTCACAAAACTAGTTTAATTTAGGTCTTGAATTACTTAATTTAGGATTGAGATTAACAAAACTTAAATAATATAATTCAGGTTGCTAGCAATAAGCTTTCTAGAGATAAGTTTAGGTTTAGGGATTTATCTTCTTCTTAATCTTTTAATTAAACTTAGGACTTTTATTCATCAAATAGGTGAGGAAGCTAATCCAACCCTATTTGTATCATTTGGTATCAGAGCAAAGGCTATTCAAGATCAAAAGGTACTGTTCTTGTATTGTTCTGTATTAATTTCTTATGTTCTTGTGATTATAACATTCAAATCGCATTCTTCTTCTTCTTATTTTGATTCCATCTAGCTTCATTATGTTACATTCTATTTTCCTTAATTTCCATCATTGAATTAGTGTGATTTACCATCCAAAAACATTTTTACATCATTGGAATCCAATTGGAATAAATTGCTTTTCAAAATCGCCTTAAAACAAGGAAACTGTGATTTAAGCCATTCTAGCATAAATTTGGTTCTACTTGTCCAACTGAGTTCCAATTTGTTTGTTTTCATTTTCAGTCATTAAATTAGCTTGTTTCATTATTTCATCTCAGTTTACATTTAGAAATTTCATCAAAATCATATACTTGTGTAAAATTTTCTTAAATTAAGAAACTTTGCAAAATCTTTAATTTAGTGTTTTTCCTCCATTTGAATTATATTTTCCTCATTGATTAATCATTCTTGTGTTTCTGATTGCATATTTGAAGTGCTTGATTCAAGAAATTCCAAGGCAAGTTCAATAAGGATCTATTATAACTTCAAGGTCCAATTACAAGAGGAAGGATAAAGAAGTTTAAAGATGCACTTGGAGCTTTGATACAAGGAAAGATATGGAAAGAATTGGCCTAAATAGACCAAGGATTGCATGAAGCCCAAATGCATAAAAATGAGAGCTTAGACTCTTCAAATGGAGTGCTTAATTTAATCTAATGGAGCCTAATTGATGGAGAGGACCAAAGCCCAACACCATTCGGCCATAACATGGATTGAGCCCAAAATATGAAGATAAGCCCAAATGTTAAAGATCCATGCCAGATTTACTTAGTTGGCATTGTTTTCCTATTACCATAAGGAATTCTCCTCGTTGGTTGAATATCATGTTTCTTTTAGTTAGGATTCTTTAGTTAGCCATTTACTTATGTAAAGAACCTTGAAATAAGGTATTTTCATGCTAGAAATTAGTTAGGCTAGATCATAGCAACCAATAGGATTATTTATTTTTAATCTTTATGTAAGAGTGAGATTAGTTATCCTAATAGGTTTAGGAGTTGTAAATTCAGCTAGAAAATATAAGGCTGAATTAGAGAGGGTTTTTAGGGTTTTTTTTATATTTGTAAAGGGTATTTAAGCCCCTATTTGGTTATTAATAAGAAAACAAATGATTTTTGCTTAAACTTTATGAGATTGATTCTCTTTTTGAGTTCTTGAATGAACTTGGTGAGATTGTTGAGTGAGTTTGATAATTTCACAAAATTAGTTTAATCTAGGTCTTGAATTAATTGGTTAATTTAGGATTGAGATTAACATAACTTAAATCACATATTCCAGGTTGCTCGAAAGAAGTTTTCTAAAGATCTAGTTTAGATTTAAAGATTCATCTTCTTTTTGATTTTTGAATTATACTTAGGACTTGTGTTCATCAAATGGGTCATAAGCTAATTCCACCTCGTTTGTATCAAATTGATATCAAAGCCAAGGTTATTCAACATCAAAAGGTATTGTTCTTGCATTGTTTGCTTGTGTTCTTGTGATTAGAACATTCAAATCACATTTTGCCTCTTCTTCTTCTTATTTCGGTTCCATCAATTTCCTTATGTTTCATTTTATTTTTCTTTGTTTTCTTCTATCAAATTCATTTGTCTCATTATATTTAATCATTCTTTTGTGTTAGAATTCCATTATGGTTAGTTTGCATCAAGAAAATCACAAAAAAACTTCTAAATTGCAAATTAGCACTCTACCATTGTCAATTCAGTTTCATCTTGTTCCATTGTGTTACATTTTGTTTTCTTTCATTTGTATCATTAAATTAGTGTGTTTCATCATCCAAAAACGTGTTTGCATCATTAAAATCTCATTGGAATATAATGTTTTTCAAAATTTCCTTAAAACAAGGAAAATTGTGAATTGAGCAATTCCAGCACCAATTTTGTTCTACTTATTCAATTGAGTTACAATTTTTTTTTTCACTTTCAATCATTATATTAGCTTGATTTATCATCCCATATCAAATTCCACAAGAATCTCATACTTCTGTAAAATTTTCTTAGATTAAGGAACTTTGCAAAATAAGCTTGTTTCATTATTCTAGTTGGATTTCTTTGTTTCTTTCAATTAAAATTTATTTTTCTTTATGGATTAACTTTTATTGTGTCTCCAATTTCATATTTGAAGTGTTTAACTCAAGAAATTCCTTGAAATTGGGAAGTTTACCAAAATTTCCTTAAATTAAGAAAACTTGATTTTTAGCTTGTTTCTTACAATTTTTTCATTATTTCTCATTCCAATTCTTTTTTTTTTTTTGTCTAATAACTTTGTCGGTGTTACTTAAGTGTCTAGGGCTGAACCACATTATTTAAATTCAAGGAAAAGGTGAAATTATGAATTTGCCCTAAATCTTACTCCATTTGGCTTCTACTTGATTTTACATAGTTTTTGAGTTGCTCTTTGTAATTATTTCAATTTCAATTTTGTTTTAAGCTTCCCAGGTAAAAACAAAAAAGAAAAGAAAATTCAAAAAAAAAAAAAAGAAAAGATTTGTTGACTAGGTTGCACAAACCTAAGTCAAGACTCTTGTTTTATCTTGATAATATAGATTGAAAGTTTTTAATATCAATTTTAAGTGTTGTTTTTGTAGGTATTAAGATAGAATCTCATTCAGAATTGAATAGAAGTGATTCAAATCATAAGATATGAAATTACTCCCCTTCAATCCATACTCCCCCTTAGTTATTCTAATAAGATCATTGTCTTAACTTATTACATAAGTAGTTCAATTTTATCTCCCCTTTTTGTATGTTTCCTGTTTGTTGATTCAGTCAATTATCTCTCTCCTTTTATCAAGATCAAAAAGAGAGAAAATACGAGGGAATAAGAGTGGGAATGGAGAATATGAGAGGAATGACCACAAACTTATCAATTGTACAAAATCAAATTAGAATAGCAAACATAAGTAATTTTGCACAATTGATCACAATATGACATAAGAAGATAAATGGATGAAACAAAAATTACATGAAAAATTTATATATAAAAAAATGCAAAATAATTCAAACATTTAAAGATGTTTGAACACACAAACTGTAACGATCGAATTCATATTTGCTCTGATACCAATAAATGTAACAACCATTGATACCACTAAATATTAGCTTCTTCTTTTTTTTTTTTTTTGCTACCACAATCTGTAATGCTACAATCGATACCTATCAGAGTACTCAACATCTGGGATTTGCCTGTCGGCCCCACGATGTCATACACACTGGGATTTGCCCATCGGCCTCGCGATGTCATACACACCAGGATTTGCACGTCTGCCCCACATATGCTTGAGCCCTCTCTGATACCAAAACTATAACATCTAAATTCATTTGTCAAACCAATAACTATGACAACCATTGTTCTCATTTGTAAATCAATTTTGATACCACAAATTGTAACGTCACAATGTGGCTACAGCTGGTACCTATTAGAGCACTCAACATCCGGGATTTGCCCGTCGGCCCCACGATGTCATACACACTGGGATTTGCTTGTCTGCCCCGCGTGTGCTTGAACTCTCTGATACCACCAACTATAACTATCATCTTCAGTTGCAAATCATGGCATTTCACGTTCGAAAAATGCATACACATTAAGGTTTATTCATCATACATATATAATCCCATATGTATTTAATGTACACATGTGTTAACTAATGTCAGGACCAGTGACCATAACTAGTTCCTATCAAATGTATGTATATGATGCAAGGAGAGAGAGTT
>CATIWR010351468.1:0-12014 GCA_949677035.1 Omphalea diandra
AATCCCATTTTTTCCACTAGATAAGTGCTAGCTGCATTAGTGCAACTACCCCCATCAATTATAACAAGACATAAGTGGTCATTAATCCTACACCTAGCATGAAAAATGTTTTCCCTTTGCTCTTGATCATTTTTAACATGGGCATTTAAAGAACGTCTAGTTACAAAAAGTTCTTTACTTATTACCTAATCGGGGTCATCAAAATTGTCCACATCACTAGCATCTTCTAATGGAGGCATTTCAGGGTCAGTTTTTACTCCATCATCTTCATCCTCACTTGTAATTTCGCCATCTCTAAGTACCATGGTTCTTTTGTTTGGGCATTCACGGGCCATGTGTCCTCTCCCTTGGCACTTGAAACACTTTATAGAGATGGTCTTGTTAGATGTTATTGGTTCGACCTTGGCTGGATAATTAGGCTTCCTTACTTTTTTCTTGGGTATTTCAGCCTTAGATTTACTAACAGGCTTATCACCAACTTTAAACTTATTAGTACTAAAAGAAAAAGAGAAATTAGGCCTAAAAGGCTTACCCCTTTGTTGTTTTTCATCTTGAGGGCCAAATGGTACAAATCCTCCAAGTCATTGTAAGGTTACATCTCCACTTGATTCGCAATGTCTTTGTTAAGCCCACCAAGAAACCTTGCCATTGTTTGCTCCATGGATTCTTGAATTCCAGCCCTAATTGATGTCACTTCAAGCTCTTTGTAGTATTCTTCCACACTTCTAGCACCTTGTACAAGCCTTTGCAATTTGTTGTGCAAATCCCTATAATAATGGCTAGGTATAAATCTTTTTCTCATAATTCTTTTCATTTCTTCCTAGTACAAATAGGTTCATCTCCACATCTTTTTCTAGTATATTTTAATTGGTCCCACCAAACAAGAGCATAATCTACAAACTCAACAACAAGTTTAATTTTCTTTTCTTCACTATAGTTGTGACAATAAAAAATAAAATCTACCTTTTTTTCCCATGATAGTACGCCTCGGGATCACCCTTGCCATTGAAGGTAGGAATCTTCATCTTGATGCCACTAAGATTATTATCTTGCCTGCCTGATCTTTGGGATGATTCCTACATAGAATCACCATCCTCCTTCTCATGAGTGAATCTACCATGCCTTAGTTGTCCAAATTGGGTGCAAGTATTGTTGGAATTAGAGGCATTTTGAATGCTCCCAAGTTGCTTTTTCACCTTTTTAAACTGTTATTGTATTAGGGACATAGTGTCTTGCATAGCTTTCACGAATAACTTCCACTCTAGATCACTTTGAGGTTCTGCCATGGTTAGTAGAATAACACAAGAAAATACTCATAAACACTCCTCACGTGTCTACACTCTATTGATGACACTCACACTCGTGTTTAACTCAAAATTGGCTTTTACCCTTTTATGAACTCACCACTTTTTGTCTTTTACCTCTTAAGATTCTTTTCTTTAAGTTCTTTAAGGACTAAGTTACTTTATGTCAAGGGAATCTTAAATAGAATACAAACAAGTAAAAGCTACTTCTTAAAACACTTAGAAAACAAAAGAATTGAAAAGAACAAAATTGGTTGCATAAATAAATTTCTAAAGATCTAATAGTAATCAAAGAGTTTATAAGGAAATTTGGAAGTGCAAGTTGGTGTTTTGAATATGATAAAGCCGAATGAGAAAAGTGATTTCAAAAATTGGCTTGAAACACACCTTTGCAATTCTTAGCTTCTTTCTTTCTCTTCTTTTCTTTTATGTTCTTTCCTTGTTTTTTTTTCTTTTTTTTTATTTGCTTTCTTTTCTTTTTTTTAATTTTTTTTTTTAATTTTGAAGCTAAAATCAAACTTAGAATAGCAAGAAATATAGAGAACAACTCAAAATACAAAGAAACTGAATTTAGCACTTGTAGGGGTATTATGGTAATTTTACCCTCCCTTGAATTATGAGCTATGGTTCAGCCCTAGACTTCATAAAACACCAAAAAGATGATTAGTAACAAAAGGAATTAATTTGGAAGGAAGAAGGACAGAGAATTGTAAGAAACAAGCTATAATCAAGTTTTCCTTAATTTAAGGAGATTTGGCAACTCCCAAATTTTAAGAAATTTCTTGAATCAATCACTTTAATTCTGCAATTAGGGACACAAAAAGGGTTAATGAATGAAGAAATTTCGAATTTGGAAGGAAGAAACACAAGAAATCAAAGATTCTTGCAAAGTTCCTTAATTTAAGGAATTTTTGCACAAGTATGAGATTTTGGTGCAATTTGAACCTAATTTTTTTTTTCAGTGTGATATATGATGATGAAACAAGACTGATGAAGGTAAAAACAATGAAAAAAAATAGATTGGGATGCAAAAATTGAGATATGACAAAATTGGAGAAGAAAGGTGAAGAATGTGAATGGATGAACTAAGAACAATGCAAGAATATAAAGATAGATAGATACCTTTAGTCTTGAATTTAACCTTGGCTCTAATACCAAATGATACGAACGAGGTTGATTTTTGGATCATGATTCATATGTAGCACAAGTCCCAAGTTTTAATTCAAAGATTAAAACAAGTTAAACTCTCAAATCCTAATTAGATCTCTAGAAAACTTGTTTCTAGCAACCTGAATTATAAAGATTCAAGAGGTGTTAATCTCAATCTTAAATTAACTAAGTAATTTAAGACCTAGATTAAACAAGTTTGTGAAATTATTAAGAACTCACTTAACAATCTCACCAAGTTCTATAAAGAACTCAAGAAGAGAATTAATTCTCACAAGCAATTTTGATAAAATAAAGATTCTTTAATTTTTCATTGATTTGACTGAATAAGAAGGGCTATTTATAACCTTTACAAAACTTCTAGAAACCTTAAGAATTACTTCCTAAATAGTCTTTAAAATATGTCTAATCTATTTAGGAAAAAGGATACTCCTAAGCTAAATAAGAAACAACTAAAAGATACATTAGATATCTTCCTAATTATAAAAGAAGTTTCTTAAATATGTAAATACAAATTTCCTAATTAGTTTTAAGAGAGGAATTCAACTAATGAGGAAGTCTCCTCATACTTGGGTCATGAGCCTTTCACATGTTGGGCTCCAATGGATCAAATTAAAGGCTTCCTTTGAAGAGTCCATATTGTCATCTCCAAATAATTAGGCTTCTTGCTTCTTTTGTTTTTCTTAGGTTAGTCCAATGGTTATTCCTTGTTGTATGAATAACCCAATTGCTTCTTTAAACCTTTTGAGCCTTCTCTTTGTGATTGGGTCGTGAAGTTGAAGCGGATCTTTGGGCTGACCTTGAATATTTGCATTAGATATAGCTCATTCTCTTTAGAGAATAAAAATGGCTAGGAATTTTCAAATTTTGATTTCAACTGTTGAACATAATAGCAAAGGTCGACAATACTATGAGGAATCTTTGAATGTGTTATAAATAATATCATAAATGAGGTTGGTGCAGTTTTATTTTGAAGAATCTGATCATATTTCAGTTGATAAGATACAAAGTCCTCCTAATATTAGAGCGAAAGGTGAGCGCAATAAAAGGATCAAGACCATAATAGAGACAAAATGTAATCAAGCAAAAGGGTATAGGAGAAATGTTGAAAAGGCTGCATTAAAAATAAAGATGGCAATGTATACCTCAATTCAAGTACTTCCATGTTCATTATGTGTTAGCAAAATATTCATTAGACTTAATATTTATATTCATCATAATTTTTTGTATTATGTCTAATATATTTCTAAATAAAATTTATAGGAAATTGTATGTCAAGTAGCTGCAAATAGATATCTTGCACATACAAGTTCTAGTAGCTCAAAATTGGTAAATATTATCCGAAATCCAAATTCAAATTAATTACAAATTGTAAATTGCATTTAATGAATTTCTATGCATATATCCCAAATAAAGTATTGTTCATGCTGCTTATCATTTTTTTTTTTACCATTTAATAAACTCGTGCTTTGCTACTTTTTTAATATCATCTTTATATCTATTCACGCTATCAATCGAAATATTTGAATAGTACTTAGCCCTCAGAATTTTCAGTGGACAAAACTATAAAACATAGAAGTAAAAGAATACGAAAACAATTTTTAATGCACAATCTTAATAACAAAAAAAAAAAAAAAAAAAAAAAAGAAAGAAGAACATTTACAACTTAGATAATTTTTCTTCAATTTTGCATCCCATTTATCAGTTTATCCTTTATATGTTTCTAGGTGCCTTATATAATATACTTCTCAATCAAAATGATTTTACTTGATTGCCATTGCATTTTCAATAACATTTCTTTGAAATTTGTTAATTTATTATCTCTTTATAGGTTCTTGATTGCCAAATAGTTTGAAAATGCTTGAGCCTAAGACATACATAAAAAAAAATTTATATGATTAAATATATGATGAACATGTTTATTAAAATAAATGAACATTCATCTTATTAGTTATGAACATATAAATTATTAGTAATGTACATTTTCATTAAAAAAATGAACATACAAGTTATTAGTAATGAACATTTTCATTAAAACAAATGAACATACAATTTATTAGTAATAAACATTTTCAGTAAAATAAATGAACATACAACTTATTAGTAATAAACATTTTCATAAAAATAAATGAATAAACAATTTATAATTAATGAGTATAAAGTTGTATGACTTATAAGTTTTTTTAGACAATCCTGATATTTCTCACTTTGTTTCACTTTCCTTAAAAGTGGTTGTTATTAATAACTTTCATTGCGGATTTGTTGAAATTAAAGCTAATAATGAAGTAATTATTTTATCGAAGTATAACAAAGAACACTTAAAAATAAAAATACTAATAAGATTTTGTAGAAGCACTTAGAAGTTGAACATCAACAATATTCAAATTTGATGGATATCTCAACTCTGAGTCTAAAAGATTGTTGAAATTTTAATGTTTGGCTTCCATGTGATATCTTAGGGCATATATTGGAATGATGATTCTAATGGCATCTAAAAAAGTTAATATTAATGTTATTAATACAATTAATGATTATTGTTAAAGTTTCAATCTATCACTAATTAAAGAAGTACCCACATATACTTTTGTGGAGAAGAATATTCTTTTTAATTGGTTGGGAGTTCAGTTTTTGTCAACCATATTCATCCTTAAGCACCATATATCAAGTATGACACTTACTACTTGTTCATTGTCAGTTAAGCTCCTTATATCCACTGTGTGAGCCCAATAGTCTACTATAATAAAAAAGTTTTAGCGACCACTAAAAGTGGTCGTTAAACTAGCTAGTGATCACTTTTTGTGGTTGCTAAAACCTTGATTGTAAAACAAATGTCGATCATAAAATGAATGTGGTCGCTAAATAGTCTCATGGTCGCTAACTATTGACAATGAGAGACTAGAGACTAGAGACCATTTAAAGACCACATTATGAGCCTCAATTTAGAGAGCATAAAATGGTGGTCTCTAAATCTTTTTTTATTTTAAAGATTTTTTATTTATATTTTTAAAATTATTTATTTAATATTTTAAAATATTAATATTGTGTTTACATTTAATGATATTATTTATATAATTAATTTTGTATTTTAAAAATTAAATATAAAAATTAAGATTAATAAATGGTCAAAACTCTTCTACTGGAAAGAAATAATAATATACAGTTACATCTAAATCAAATATAAATTACATCCAACATCCATAATTTAAAACTATCTTGAAAATTGCATCAATATACATTAAGTTCATAGCACACTCATTGTTGTGTATCGACAAATTGCATCAATATAATATTTTCTCTTAAATGCATCTTCTCTCGTTGGTTTTAACAATAAAATCAACTCCTTTCACCTTTGAGTTATCTGTAAAATTTCAAAAAAATAAATTTTAAAATGCGAAGTCCAACAAAATTCAAATTATATTCAAGTTATTTCTGATATGGATGATACACATATTTAATGTAATTTACCACAAATAAACTATTTAATAATTGATCTACAATGAAAGTAATAGATATCCAATTACAAATAATATTGAATAAATTAAGTTGATGATATTCTTCAAAATATAAAACCTATATATAATTTCCATAATGCATGATCAATATAATTATAAACAATGGAAGAAAATATATAATTCAAAGAAGATCTATGTTAATCATCATAAAATAAAGAAAATCATACTTGAAGCAACAAATAGAGCCACCAAATGTACAGCTCAAACCTTCATTAAAAATTTCTGCACTAGAAAAATCTAACTCAATTTTGTTGAATTACTAAAGAAAATGTTCGTTTCAAAGTGATCCAATATATGCCAGAGTAAGTGACCACAAACCAGAAATGTGTTACAAACATAAGAATTCAATAAAAATTATTGACATATTCTACTTCTTTGAGATTAGGATATAATATATCTATTAATATGAAAATAACAAATCCAAAAATCAAAGAAAAATGAAACATATATCATGACTCACTTTAAAATAATGGATTTTAAAACAATCTTGTCATTGAATTTGTTATAAAATCAAAGAAACAGTCTTTAAAGCAATACCCTAGCCCATAAAATTAGGCTTTTATAACAAAGCAATCAAACCCTTATATATCCAGAATAGAACATGGAAATTGCCAATAACCCACATCAAAAGGAAATCCATTCTCAAAATATCAATGATCATAAATGGAAATTGGCATTGTAACAGGGTCTTATAGGAAGATATATACCACATATATTTATAGGAGCTTCTAGCTCCGAAAGATTAGGCTGCCTTAAGAAAATCTTTTTGGAAGTTATACAACGTTGCCTAATCTCAGTCTTAAAAAAGTTGCACTTTAATCACACAATCAAGAACTGCAACATCCATAATTTGTCCAATCTCCTTTTTTTCGGCCTGTATATAATTAAAGAAGAACAACACAAATAAAAAAAGCAAGAAGAATATAAACACATAAGCATAACTCTTTAGCTAATCAAGAACAAATTACATGACTGCAACAAGCATAAATCAAAGCATTAAAACTGAAGCTCATACAACTCACAGAACATAACACTATTGATTGATTTGAAAACACATGAATAGATCATTTTTTTTCTTTTTCATTTTCTGGATACTACAATAACTCAAACCTTTTCACTCAACTCTTTCTTTTCTCTTATGCACTTCTCCTTGATATAGTAGCAAACATGAAGGGATCATTTATGTCTTTAACTAAAAGAAAAGTATATAAATTATATCACAAATTCAGAGCCACATATAAAATTCAAGAGTACTAAAGAAGACTACCCCATAAAATAAGCAAACAATAAAAGAATGGAGCAATTAGTCACATGTCTGACCAAATCAAAACTAAATTTAATAATATTATCAAAACGAAGTTCATATTTGTATCCTCCATAAGTATGGCTGTTAGCTAAAAAATTCATATTAATTGGACCAAAGACACACCTAAAAAGTATACTAGTTCAATGGGGATATATTGAAGAAAGAGAATCAACATTACGAACAACAATCAATTAGCAAATATAGAAAGTACAAAGTGTGTATTGCTTAACTAAAAAAGCACACAATACAACCTCGCTAGAAAAATAAAGAAATTTAAAAGGCAAATGATTTATTATTTAATGTACATAATGTCCATTTATACAATAATCATCCATAACCCCATAATCAAATCATAAAAGTGTAATCATAGCAGCTCATCTCCTCATGCCCAAAATAATCACCATCCAAAGCTCTAAAATAGAATCAATAATCATAAGAACAAAAATGAACTTGAAAATAGATTACAAAAGTATCAAAAAGAAGTTAAAAAAAAGAGAGAAACAAAGATAAGCCACTAATAATCAAAGAACAAATAAAAAGGGTAATTAATATATCTCATTAAGATCTAAAGTAAGTTGATAATGAAAACTAAAGAAATCCCACATGCACTTTTCTAAGCTAAAAAAAAAAGGCTAAGAAAGTTCTTGCAAGTGTAGCTCCAACAAGGAAAGCCTTGTTAAAACCAACGACAAGCAAAAGACATTGATTATACCAAATACACTAAATTCATAGTAAAATAATAAAAAATTTTCAAATAAAAACATTGACAAATAATACTTGCTAAGCTCAATTATTTTGATAAAATGAACAAATTTTAAGACCAAATTAACAACCAAAATGAGCATAACATGCACAAATATAGGTCACTTTACCCTAGGGTTCTTTAGTTTCTCATCCACACTTAGTATGAGACAGGTAGCCTTAGTAGCAGCATTTATAGCATTGATTTATGACAAGAATAAAAACTAGAATATAAATCCATATGAGGCAGAAAAAAGAAAAAAGAAAGAAAAAAATACATCCAATATCTGCATATATAATCAGAGAATTAAAGATAGATAACCACCTTCACGACTGCTAGTCCCTAAACAAAATTGGCAACTCCACCAATGTTGATATCTATTTCGAAATGTGCACCCTTTAATACAATGTTATATGATGAATACTCAAAAATTATTTTTAAAAAGAACCTTTGAAACTAATTTGCTAGACATAGCCATCAGGAAAGAGATGAACACATCAAAAGGACATGAGGTCCTGACCAATACATAGGCATGGGCAAATTAAACATATTTTCTTTCAAAGAAGTAATTAAAATGGATACCAAATGGGAGTGCATGTTTCTATCTCAGTTTGTTTAGCATATCAGTTGCATCAGACCTAACATTATCACATAGTTATCGTGGTATAACCTACACCATAAGAGAAATGAATCTCATATTATCATGAACGATTTTCCTGATCTATAATCTGTTGAGAACGTGGGAATTGTTTGAATAAGGAAAAATATTTCCTATGAATTACCACCATTAAAACATGAACAACAACATAAACCTGGAAAAAAAAATATAAACTTCGAAAAAGATGAATAATATATAACCTAGTGAAAGCCATTTCATAAATCAAGATCAACAAAATGCATAGTATAAATAATAAAACTCTAAAAAATATGAACATGTATCTTGTCATTAAAATCATAAAGTAGGAACACGATACACCACTAATCCATAAAAAAGAACAAGATCTTTGTAAGGAGAAGAAATTGAAAAAAAATGACAAATAATCAAAAATTTCAAAAAATGGAAACCCATTATATTAATCAAAATCAAGCTAAAAATCTCTCAAATCCAAACTGGTAAAATTCCTCCTCTTAATCTTGATCTAAACTCTAAAAAGAAAAAGAAGATTGACAATAGATAGAGAAGAGATTCAAGTTTTAGTACAATTGACAATAGATAGAGAAGAGATTCAAGTTTTAGTACAAGTGCTTTAGATTTTTCTTGGTCGTCTCAGCTATACAACAAAAAGAGAAAAAGAAAAATTGGAGAAGCATGGCTTTAAAATAATTAACTTCACTCACCCTAAACTACCAAATTATATATACAAGAAATTTGATTGACATTCATAATCATTGAAAAAAAGAAGAAGATACAATTCAATGTTGTTACAATCAAAGTTTCACATTTTCAACACTAATATAACAAGAGATTTCTAGCAATTACTAACAATAAACACATAATATAATTAGAAATGCATTCAAAAACATGAAAACACATAACCAATTACTCACAATTATTGACTTCAGGCTGTAACTTTTCACTTTAAAATTTTAATTTGTGGTCAGAATTGTCAATTTGAAGCTTCAACTTTTGATTTGAGGCTAAAAATGATAATGAGGGTTGGGAGGACCTACAACACTTAGGAGTTCGATTCAGGTGGGAATCTAAGGCAGGGGCTACGATTGAGGCTAATGTTGGTGTTGGGGACCACTGGTTGATTTTGATGAGGGTTTATTTTAGCTAGGCTTGATTTCAGTGATGGCTAGGCTTGATTTTGGCTAGGTTGATTTCAACGATGGTTGATTTCAGCTGTTAGGGGTTGTGATTGAGGCATGATTTTAGCAATGGTGGTTTCCTGTTGTTGGGGACTAAGATTGAGGCTTCATTTTGGCTAGGTTAATGTCTGTGTGAGGATGATGTTGCATTTTTATTTAACCTAATTAGCAACCACCTATAATATATGGTAACTATTTGGAATAAAATTTATTTCAAATAACGACCACTTAGTGTGTGGTCCCTATGTAATGAGGTTCATTATATTTAACAACCATAAGATGTGTGGTTACTAAAAGTAATGAACTTCATTACATTTAGCGATCGTACATTATATGGTCACTAAATGTAATGAGCTTATTACATTTAGTGACCATAAAGTGTGTGGTCGCTAAATGTAATGAACCTTATTACATTTAGTGACCACACATTTGGAATAAAATTTATTTCAAATAACGACCACTTAGTGTGTGGTCCCTATGTAATGAGGTTCATTATATTTAACGACCATAAGATGTGTGGTTACTAAAAGTAATGAACCTCATTACATTTAGCGATCGTACATTATGTGGTCACTAAATGTAATGAGCTTATTACATTTAGTGAGCATAAAGTGTGTGGTCGCTAAATGTAATGAACCTTATTACATTTAGTGACCACACACCTTGTGGTCACTAAAGGTAGTAAGTTTCATTACATTTAGTGACCACCTAGTTTATGATTACTAAAGGTAATGAAACTCATTACCTTTAGCGACCACCCATCTTGTGGTTGCTAAATGTAATGAAACTTAATGCATTTAGTAACCACATTGGGTAGTCGCTATTTAGAGACCATAAATTATGGTCTTTAAATAGTTGTTATACTTAGTGTCATCTTATAGCACTAAACATAACAACCATATCTTAGTGGTCCTTAATTTAGCTACCATTTTATCGTCTCAAAGTGGTAGTTAAATCGTCCACATTCTTCCTCCCCATTTACAGACCACTTTGAGATCATTATACGTGATTGCTATATGTTTGGCAAATTTTTTGTCACTATTTGATTGGAAAATGGTAGCTACTTCTATTTGCACTCTATTGGACTCCAAATGGTAGCAGATTGGTTGCCAAATGTAGCCAAATAGTGACCACATTCTTGCGGTAACTAAATATGGTCTCTAAATCAACATTTTTTTTAATTGTCGTCCTCTTTAAAGCTAAAATTATTTCTTTATAAATAAAAAAATTTATAAATTAATATATGTAATTTGTCAATAATAAATAAAAATAAAATATTTAGAAACTATTCTAACTCTTTTGGATGTTCTTCGGAATACTCCATGAAAGCATATTGAGAAATCATTCCTTCTTTTGTTATTGCTTCAAATAGTTTTTAATTGTATTGAGTCTACAATGCAGACCTAAAGGAGAATACAAGTTTTTTTATGTTTTCCTTCCTAGCTTGATTCTTGTGTTGACATCTTCTATGTAGATTCTAACTATTCAATTACCCTACAATATATACAATTTATGAATGATTATTAAAGAGAATATTAATGAATATGAAAAAGAATAGTAATGAACAAACAAGATGATAGTAATGAACATTGAAGATATTATTCATGAATAAGTAATAGATACTAATGAACATGTAACAAAATAATAATAAACATGCAAATAAACATGTGAAATAATAATGAACATCCAATAGTGTAGTAATAAATGATGAAATGAAATAATAATGAACATCCAATAGTGTAGTAATAAATGATGAAAGTGTGTATAGTAAAGTAATAAGGAACATACAATAGAGTAATAATGTACATATAAAATAATATTAATGAACATAGAAAAGAGTACTAATAAACATAGAAGAGAATACTAATGAACATGCAAGTGAATACTAATAAATATGTAAGAGAATATTAATGAACATAGACTATAAAAGCAACAAATATGCAAGAGAATATCAATGAACATGTGATGTAATATTAATGAACTTTTAAAGGAATTTTAATTATCAAATATTTAATATTTATTAAACATAACAACATATGAAATAAAAAATCATGAATTCAAAGTTATTTTACAATCAAGACATAAATTATAAACATACAAAATATAAATAACTAGCAAAGTGGCCTACACGATGCCATGGATCGAGATCATCCTAAATATATATATATATA